>JAZBGY010000113.1:103380-114827 GCA_037414755.1 Lydus trimaculatus | reverse complement strand
AATTTAAAATAAATAATTTTTAAAAATCAACTTACAACAAAATATAATTTAAGTTATATATATAGATAACAGTCTAAGGGGGGTAGATACTCTATATAGCAGTATCTATTCAGAAAACTTTAGAAATTCTCTTTTATTTTTTCTAACCCCTCCACCCCTTATTCCTCTTTGCTTTTGTTCATTATAACTTTTATTGTTATTAGAAAAGAAAGCATTTTTGTCGTTTTTTTTTCTTCATGAAAATATATGAAGAAATCTATTTGTATAAGTTGAATATAAACCGGATAGATTCTAATTTGTTTGTGTTTTTGTTTTTAGAGGAAGAATATCTTGTAAGTTGATTTGGCATTCTAGGTCCGAACAGTGTTGGTAGTGGTGGTGGTGTATATTTAACATGCAACCAACATACAGGTGGCAAAGTTTTGACGTGAGATTTATGGGCGTACGGCCAAAGTTTCTTCTACAACTGCTAGAGTAAATTAAAAACCTATTGAATTCTTTTGTAGTCGGCCGGATTTCACTCAGGTCAGGTTTTCACGGAAAACTGTTTCCACAATGATTCATTCTAGTTTGTTGGACTTGAAGCTATATAGTATGTATGTATGTATGTATGTTTTATTGGATTTTCCGTTGACTCGAACTCGGAAGTTTTTCACAGTTTTTCCTTGTATTTAGTGTGAAATAATGACTTACTAGTCTAGTTAATAATAGATACTTTTACATTAGCTCAGGAATATTTTGTTTTCAAAGAGAACTCTTACATGTAGGTAGAATATATTGAGTTTTTGGTTGTCGTGTTAGCCGCCAATTTTACTACACACATTCATAATATTTTGATATATTTAAAAATGCGGTTTTAGTCATTTTTCTTTTTCAGACAATTTACTAGCAATTTCCTGTTAATCTTTCACATCGGTGGCTTTAACCGAGTCTAGCCTATGTATTGTGCGTATTAGTTAAAGTTGTTCGTTATCAGTAAACTTATTGGTTGGCTGTTTTTGTCTTGTTATGGTCTATATAGAAAAGGGAGAGAAAGTGTATCGTGTATACGCTCTAGAAATGTTGATATTCTGGCTGCCTGCCGGTCCACCATCACTATTGATCCTGCAACACTCTCTCATACATAGACACACAGAGAGCCATTCATGTTGTGTAGAGATGCTACATTGCGGCTTTTCTCTTTCTTTCTGTCTTTCATTTTCAGCAGTGCATCCGTTTTTCCATTGACTGTGTTAGTAACAGTAGCCAACGTTTTATAGATGAAAGTAAAATTTCTAACAACCAGCCTCCGTTGTAATACCTAAAGAATAATTCAACACTTTCAAGGGAATATTTCTATTTCAATTGTCTAATGTTGGTGGAAAAGAAAAGATGCCTTGTCAAGTATTCATTTTCGTTACTGTTTTTTTCTATAAATGGGGTTGATAGAGTGTTTACAGATTAGATTTATGATGAAAAGAAAATGTCGATTGTTTCTTTTTTCCCCTCGTTTTTCCGGAAATAAATAAAGTTAATTCTATTGATAATGATTCATGATGGTGTTATTTGTTATTGAGTTAATACATATACAGCTGGGACACAAATGCGCTCTTTTAGACTTACTTACAAGGGTCATTGCCAGTGCCGTTTCGTATAAAGATTAAACTTGTGATCCTAACACTAAACGGGAAATTGTTTGAATTTAAACTAAAGTCAAACATTAATACTTAGTTTAAATCTACTGGTAATTAGTGTATGAATTAACGGATTATTTTTGAAAATATTTCATGTAAATCGATATAATTAAAATTAAAATCTTATTATTTTTTAATTATAAAACTTGAACTATAAATATCCATAAATTAACTCATTTCATCTGTCTACGGATAGTTTCTTAAATTATTCAAATTGAGCTCAAATAGCACAAGTCCAATGTGCTCTAACAAATTACGGTATGTTTTAATGCAAAAGATCAAGTTTTAATGAATTTAGTACACATCTAAAATGTACATATTTTGTACATTATTACATGTTCACTATATTTCAAGTTATTATCTTTACATTATGTAGCTGAGGTGCAAATTACCATTTCATAAAAAAAAGTATAATTCACTTTCAAGCTATCGTTCTAAGAAATACATATTTTAATTTATTTCCTTTGTTGATAATGTACTTATACCTACCTACCATTTAAGAACAAAAAAAAAAAATGGGGTGTCAGATACATATTTAAAGATTTTTTTTTAATGAAATATTCAAAGATAACAAATTTCAACGTAATGAAATTCTTTTTATCACGAAAATTACCTTTCCTCAAGACGTCAATCTAGCAGAAAAGAAGTCTATTATGTTTTATATTTATAACTTAAGTCTGTTGTTTTGAGAATTGCTCGGTAATAAATAGGCTTTGTTTCAAAGGAAATGCAAATTAATTTTGCCTCAAAACATATTTTACAATAAAGTAGTTGATTTTAACCTTATAAAAGTTTTTCTTTTTATTCACAACTTAAAAGCAGCAACTTCTTTTTTTTTCTACAAAAAAAAATTATAAACTTAAACATGACTGTAATAAAAATCTGAATATTTTTTTACATGAATTTAATATTAAAGGTCGGAAGTATTTTGCAATTCAAGTATTTTGAGTTAACATTCTATTTACCGCACACCTTTATATTATATTTCAACATTAAGTTTAGTTTTATCGGACGAAAGCATTTCATTGTGTTTTGTAAATATTCGCAAAATTCATAAGTCAGTGTTAGGCAACTAGGAATAACAGTGCAGAGTTTTTGGGTTTAGTCCGAAAGTTGTATGGTTGGTTTTATACAAGCTGTTTCATCGAACGCTGCACTTATTTATGAACAAAACAAAGAAATGGGAAATCATTGTAAATGATCTCTAATTATTATTACAGATGACTGGTCTGCAAAAAAATAAAAATGTTCTTGCTCAAGCACCAAACTGGATGGTTACTATGGATCTTAACCAGCTGATTTTAAATCTGTTTGTAGAATTGCTCAATCACGTCGATGATCTGAGATATTGTCATTTTAACATTTGAAAGTAAAGAATTAGTTTTGTTTCTAAATACTAACTATGGTCCATTTCCGTTTAAAATACCCAAGCAGTTGACACGGTCGGTGGTCGGGGTCCATAACAGCACTTAAATAGCATATTATGTAGTTGTAGAAGCAGTGGGGACGATGACGCAGTTTTCGACCGATGTATTTCTTTCAAAAAAACCACTCTAATAGAATCAAACTCAAGCATTTTATTTTCATTAAAAACTAAAACACAAAAAAAAAACTATTTGGATGATCGTTTCCTCTAAAACAATACAGTCGTTTATCCGTAAATAGTATCAACTTTCTTTGAATTTAAAGAATTACTCAAGAACAAATTGTAACTCAAAAATGTGACGTGCTGGACAAAATCTGATTGTCGATCTGAACTCAGGTCAAAAAATATATAGTCCATGCATCAATTGTTTTTAACAGATTGTGATGTAGCTCAGTGAAGTGAATTTGAACTGATACTTGTCTCGCGCCTATTATGCCCATTTAAAATGGGAAAACAGTGCACGCACTGCCTCCGAGAGTTTGAAAAGCAGCAAACGGTCTGCTATTACCAAATTCTAGCCGAAAGACGCTTTGATCCGAAAAATACACGTGTTCATACGTAAATAATAACCATTGTCTTTAAATTTAAAGAAATAATTAAGAGAAAAATTGAGCACCTTTATCTCAGACATGTGACGTGTTGGACCAAATCTGATTACAGATTTGAATTCAGCCTGCAAGAACCTATAAATTCCAGCAATCAATTGCTTTGAGCAGATTTAGCTGCAGACCAGTTATTATTCATCAATGGGTTCATTTTTTTCGATTCTTTTTTTTCTGTAAACGACAAATTTTGAAAACTATAGAATTACTGCCATATTCTACTCATTCGAGACCTTCAGCTGTAGTGGTTCTTTGCTCACTGTTATAAAATTTTACAAAGTTACAGACCGTTTTCCAGTCGCCCACAGGAGAGACATTCTTTAAACATTGTTCACAAATAACGGAACTGCAGCGTTAGATGAAACAGTCTGTACACTTCTATTTCTGTTTATAAGCTGACCTCAGTAAATTCTTATTCGATCTGATTTATCATGCTTTCTACAGGTAAAAGAATACCTCGATTATCGCGGTTATTATTACCACGAAAAATACCGCCATAATCAGGATTTTTCTAATCACTTTAAGCGGTTTTGATCGTCCAAGTCCTTAATATGTGACTAAAATCACCTTTTTCAATTTCTTTTAGTCCTAGATGGAAGCCGCCAATCTTGGTTTTGTCATTAATAACTTCATTTTCAAATTATTTACAATCGCGATAATTCGAATTTGGAGCCAAAAAATTGGACCTTTGTTATCGAACTGAACTGCGTTAATCGAGGTTTTCCTGTATGTGTTTTGAATGAGACACACTGTATATAAGTACGAATTCTTTTCAATTTAGTACCAATTAACTTAGTGCTTTCACAAATATTTGTATTCGTTGTATTGTTGTCAATATTGTCATGAGGTCATTCATAAATTCAACTTGATTGATTCATAATGTAGAAATGTTTTTCTTCTTAATGAAATTTTATTATCGTTTCCTCAATTTTTTTTTTTTTGTAACTTTGTCTATTGTGCAAATTTTGTCATAAAATCAATAAAAAATTATATGTTTTCCATTTGCTATCCAATCTAGTGATTTCAAATATTTTCTTCTACAAAGTAACACCGTACAAAGATTATTTCAAATTTAGCAGTTTCGATTGATAAACATCACTTTATATACTTTTATCTACCTATAGGTATATACTATAAAAAAAATCAAGATGTATAATGCATTTAATGCATGTAAAATCTGTATATACGTTTGTGGTTTTCAAATAAAAATTGTTATAGTCGGTTCATTTTGATTCGGTCATCTTTGCTCGAAGATGCTAAAAACTGAACAAAACACTGCAATTATTTTGGAAATAAAATTTAATCTTCGGTTAACCGTTCAGTATTTTTAGATGATTGAAAACAAACGTGGGCAGTTTAATTACCAAATAGTAAAAAAAATCAACTATACGATCCATATTAGTGGGAAATGGATCATTTTAAGTTATCTAAAGAAACTTCTTAGTATATCTGGATGTCATTAAAATTAGCGGTTTTTCCAATATACCAATATGAAATGAATTGTATGGCGCTGAACTTGAAACTAAACTTTACAAAGCATCGTCACCAAAAAAACGAATGTCATATCATAAAATAGACGACTCCGTTTATTGGTTACACCCTATCATTCTAAAGATATGATACTTTAAAGTTTATAACTTGAATCAAGAGATTGTATTTTAATCGATAAATTATACACCGGAGAATTAAGTTTTAAACCAAGGACTTAAACCTTTATGAATTAAGGTTATGGTTCGGCTTCAAATAAACCCAAATTCCTGTTTTTGGGTTAGGGTTTCTTTAAAGGTTTCTCCAGAATAAAAATTAGGGTTATGGTTAGGGGTTTTTTGGGTTAACCCTAAAATTTTGTTAAAGTCTTGATTAAGGGTAGATAAAGATAAAATAAACTACATCAGAGACTTTATTCTCTACAACTAAAAAAATAAACATAAGTGTACAGAAATTTTTGTTAAATATACGTCCTGTTAAATTGAGCAACGTTTTTCATTCTCTGTGATGTTTCCAGAACCGGACCTAAGGTTCGTCGCAAAATGCAACTTAGCCCCTCCATGCTCCGAGTTTGTTTCTTTCAAAAAAAAATGTTTATAGCCTTATCCCCAAATAATACGCAGAAAATGTTACGTCATTTTAGAAATTATTGGAAAAAACTGATTTTGAACATCAACCCCCATTTTCTGTCTTAAACTTAAGTATGGCCACGAATGGAAAAATACGTGCTTCTTAGAATCTAGTCCCTTATCTACATACTGGAAAGCTTAAGGTTACAAAAATGAAAGGGTTCAAATGGGGGCTTTTAAGGTTAAGGTTTAAGTCCCTGTTTTAAACTGATTTTTTTGTTTGTATGCGTCATTGGTGGCTATTTATTTTACTTTTATGTAGAAAATATTACTTTTATAATCATAGAGTTGGTATAATTTAGACAATTGAAAGTATCTAATTATCGTTGTTTATTTTGTTCGAATAACATATGTTCAACGGAAATATTACAACAGAATAAACTTCTCCCATCTATCTATTGTCTCGCTCTAATTCACTTGAATTGTTATACGATTTCATTTATACTTATTGGAGCCGTGACAATGCATGTTTTTTCATTAATAAATGTTAAATTATATCGTAGCAATTCATGGAACGCTATTCGATCAATAAAAAAACGTTAATAATGAGATATTTTTTTAAAATTCCAGATTTTAGAAAATTAAAATTAAATCAACTCTCCAGATCTTGAAACTGAATCGGTTAGTCTAAAGTATGAGCTTTACAATTCAGTTCAATGCTCGTCAGATTTAAAAGTAATCTATAAAGAATTTCGAATATTTAAGTTTCCATTATAAAGAATTACGTAATAATTACAGACTGCTTTATAAATGGAAGATCAGAATTAAATGGTGAAAGTGTGGTCCTATTCTATTCCTACATAACAGGTAGATTTAAACCATATTTTCCATAATGATATACGTAAAGATAATGAGATGTTAGGAGTTGTATAATTTATGTTTATTATTGAGTAATTAAGAGCATAAATAACTAAATAATTAACTATTAGGTACTGCTAATGATTTATAGCCGTTTCTTTTGATGTATTCTCGCAAATGTTGAATAAAATGAAAAATACTTCTTAATAAGTAAACATTATTTTATTTTGATTCGAGAGTCTATAGCGCGACTAAGATCGATTATTTGTTCTTTCGTTTCTTTTATTTGACCCACACTCTATTATTGCTCTTAGCCCCTTTTTTCCTCTCTCTCTCTCTCCCTCTCTCTCTCTCTCTCTCTCTCTCCCTTTCTCTTTATGTATTTCACCAGATTTATTAACACGTTTTCAGGTTGGTTTTGTTGTTTAACGATGCCTGAATGCTACAATTCATCTATACAACATGTTGTTGTAGTTGTTAGATGATTTCATTTTAGGAAAGAAAAATTGAATATCTAAATTTTTCTCATTAAATTCATTTCTAATATTTTCTATTATCTTGTATGTAAACAACGTGCAAGTTAAAGGTTTTACTGAAACGGATGTGACGTTATACTTTTATGGGGTGTGTTCGTTTAGACAGGACTCATTATTCATTCATAACATGAACATTTACGTCCCTTTTCTTAAACCCTAAAAACCTTGTCAGACTACTACTAGTAGTAGTAGTGCTAGTATATGAGTTTTTTGGAAATTGTTTCAATTTTATTAAAAATTAATAGAAAATTGATTGTCAATATCTGTCCCTTGAATTTCCCAACAACGTATACAAGTATAATATTTTTTTTTCTATAAGAGAACCTTGTGGATTTTCTTTTTTATTCTTTTTCAATATTATTATTATTGTTATTATTTGTATAGGATTGAAGTAGAATATGGTAAGTTGGGCACAATTGTAAAAGAAACAGTGGATAGGGAAAAGATCTAATAAAACGCAATGTTTGCGCTGAGTTCTCCCGAGTCTAAATTGTTTATATGGAAACTTGGTTCGTCTGTATTAGATACCTACCCCCAATACGTTTTTTTTTCTCTATTTTTTAATAAAGGGGATATTGGAAAATGCGTATTTAGACTCTGATAGTATGAATCACTCAACTTCTGATAAGATCTATTTAAATATAAATAAAACAGAGATTTTTGGCCGGTTTTATAAATAATGCTGCACTTTATATAAATAATAATAAAAATGTGTTAATCTATTTCAACAGTTGTATGTTAGAGAGAGAGTGGGACAAAAATGTTCATTTTCATTTGACCTTTTTTCAATTTATTTCGTCTAATTGTAAGTCTTTATTTGTATCTAAACAGAAGAAATTAGTCACGCAATTTTTATATTTATTATTACTCATCTGTTTTTCTATTTATTCGACACAGTTTTCTTGTTAATCGTAATGAATTCCTATTTCAATAGAAATTCGATTGTGAACGCAAAATTTCTACGAATTTATTGAATTTCAATGGAAACAGTTGCTAATGGTGTCTTGGAATTCAATATTCATCTATATGTCTCCATCGTTCGATAATTTTATTATTATTTTATCCCGAATACGGTGGTTATTTCTCAAGTAATATTATGTATCGGCGAATTCCATTACGCATACTAATCAGCTTTCATTACAATCATAATTTATTAATTATCAAATTTAATTTCTTCTATAGCCGATTTAGTTAAGCAGTACACTTTGTGGATATTTCGAGAAGGCCCTCCTGTGATGTCGTTCTTATCTCGGATATTTGATCAACAAAATCCACAACCCACATCGTTTTCTCGATGCACATCAATCATTGCTGCATCGCTGGATGGTTGGGATATAAATGGACCGGGGGTCTTTCTATCATCGCGTCCCTCATTTGACTCACTATTTTCAAAACATATCTGATTCCTAAAATATACGATTCGATTTTACCAACATACATCGTTAATGTCGCAGTTATTAAAATCATTAATAAAGTCGTTATAAAATCCCATCGCGACTTCAACTTTACACAAAAAAAAAACCTTCAAACCTCAAAGTTTCCAATAACTAATCGTGTTATCGAACAACAACACAACAACATCGTCAGTTGAGCATCATCTTTCAATATAGTATGCGTCTCGTGGGATTAGTGGAAATTCTAAATTCGTTAGGGTACTGGCTTCTACCTGCTCCCGACCGAATTAATGTCACACTCACGTATTTTAATGCATTTTTATTATATATATGTGCTTGTTCATCAATTCTCCAACTGGTTATGTTATGCGTTTTTCTATCCCTATTGTACCTTTCGTAATCCGATCAGGTATATTTTTCTATTTTCCCCTATAGGACAACAAACCGACAACATTCACTGAATTTATCAAACAAAAACAAAAAAAAATAAAGAAGAAGAATAAACTGAAAAATACGTGTACCTACGTATGTGTTGGTATTATCATTATGTAAAAATATTGTTTAGTTTCAGTTTTCAGGCTGTATATTGTTCGATCTAACCTCTTATTGAATTTGGTTGTGTTTATTTTGTTTAACATGAAAGCATGTTTAACTAATGGCCAGATCGATCATTTACAGCTGTTGTTGTAAAGTTGCAACTTGGTCATATTTTCTCAACCCTTTTGGTCTTATCGTTGAATTGTAATAGAATTAACGTTTATTCAATAGCAAAGAAAGTATTCAATATTTGTCTACAAATCGATACCTAAATTCATAAATTCCAACACTCCTACTATTATATCAAGAGTCAATTCAAATTGTCATTGGTGGTTGAAAGGAGCAAGCCTCAAAAATCTCTAGTGACCACTTCGATCTGTTCGCCTTTCAAATATCGTCAACATGTTATTTTATTTCATTTATGTATATACACATGATATGTGTTTACCCAAGGGTGGTTCAGTTTAATTAATGCCGTGAAAAGAGCACGGTTCTGGCATGTTGGTGGTAGTAACACACCACCACTACCACCGTCGCCACCGTGTCCCTTTACACTACTATATATATACACACCATCAACTCTGTTTTTAACCGCTTTTGCCATTTCTGTTGTCCATGAATTAATTCTTCACGCTTGATGCATCCCCTTTGTTCTAATTGTAGCTTTATCCGTTGCAGGTTGCTGGCGCTACTGTCGCAGTACAAGTGGTGGGGTAGTCAGCTGGTACCGGCGTCGCGACGTTGTCTCTTCTTCAGTCGACGTTCAGCGTCTATTGTCAGCTGCATTGCAGCACATCGTCTCACATCACTCGCATAATTGTTGTATTTTATATAAAAAAAAAGTTACATTTTTATTTTAATTTCTTTCTATTTAATTATTAAGAACAAAAGAACATTATTGAAAACGCAAATGTGCCACCAAAAGTGTTACGATAGTGCTTTTTTCGTTCTGTGATGAGAACTAGTTTGTAAAATTTTTTGCATTTTTTTATTTTATCGATATTAGTGTTTTTGGTGAATATTTGATAATATGTTTCGGTGGTAGCAGAATAGATATTTTCTTTTTTTGCTAATTAAAATCAGCATGAAGAAGAGCCTTTTCATGGTAGCCGCGTGCGCGCTTTCCGCGTGTTTTGCGGCTTGGCAGGAAAATGTGCGTCCGAAGATGTACGTCCAACTAGGTGAGTACTATGTTTATTATTAACATTTTTTCTTATTTTGATAAAAGGTAAAAGATACGTTCACAACAATTGACAACTGTAGCTGTAGATATATACAAACAAAAACAAACTTCTATTACTTTGCTAATAAAATCATTGAATAGGTCAGAAGTTTAAAAGTTGTTTTAATATTAAAGCAACGATCGTTACTGTCGTTTCCTCTTCGAATATCGAACTAAGTTTGAAGTTTTAGAGTTGGTTGCACAATTTCTAACATTGCTTAAACTTAAATTTTATTGTTTCATTTGTTAACAATTCGATTGATCGATTATTTTGCTTTGTCGTTGAAATTGATATTAGTTTTTTTTTTGTGTGTGTTCGCTCTTAAACGAACTTGTTCTATTCGTGGAACGAATAACTTGACTTGGTCGCTGCCAAGTTGACAATATGAAAAATTTACGACAGATTCGAATAGACTACTTTCATATATAGGCTGTCTCACGTAAAGATGTACGTTTCAAGAAACTTGTAATTTAGCATAAAGAGAAATTGTTATAAAACAAATAGCAGTTCCATTGATAATTACACTTGAGACTAAATCAAGATCAGCATCAATCACGTATACGTACATTCTCACGTGAGACACTCTGTATATTCTGTTTTCTAACAAAATAAATGTATGCTTTCGAAACTGCTTTGAAAACTTGTCCCAAACATTTCTACAAAACTATCACAATTAATATACTTGTATGTATATATGGTATGTTACATATTAATCTTTTAAATACAAAACTAAAAGTTCCCCTGACAGTTTTCGCATTGTATAACTGTTGGTAAGATTCATTATAATTTCCGAAAACGCAAACAAATTCAAATTGTTTACAGGATACGAAGGTTTGACGTTATCATCGATTCATGCAAATTACTTTAGTGTCTTTTGCATTATCATTTAAAAAAAAATTAAAAAAAAAATGTACATACATTGTGAGAATTTCAATACAACAAGATTATCTTTGTAGTTGTTTTCGTTTTTGTATGACAGCAGTCACGGAAGGAAATACTAAAAAAAGGTGTCTACGTGTGGTCGCATTTTTAATTAAAAATATCAACCTTTCTATAAATATAATTCTAATTAATGTAGTGTTTATTAATAAAATGTATTGTGTTATATTTGCATTTGTGAACAATTCTTCATGTAGACTCC
>JAZBGY010000113.1:0-98068 GCA_037414755.1 Lydus trimaculatus | reverse complement strand
TTAATGCCAGTAATTTAGACTTGTTTGCCTCCTTGACAAATAAATGATATACATAGCCAGAAACTGGTCATATTAGAAATAAACACTCTGTTAGAAAAGATAGAAGTACGAAGGTGAAGAGAAACTAAATAAATAAGATTAATAATAACAGTAATAATTTGGTAGAAACATTTGTTGCATCTTTCTATTAAGTGAAAATTGCAACTTTAAAAGTCTAATCGTTATCAAAACATACATGATGTGATAGATTCAACGTTTATTAAGTCTTATAATGAAACAATAAGGTAAGTAGGTACATGGAAATTGCTGTCGTATTACACACTAACGATAAGAGAATAAATATCTGATTAATAAGCATCTTCGATAATTCTATTAAGTTAACAATGCTGCCAATATCAATTAACATAAGATTAGACGTACCATCTTCCCTTTGTTGATAATGGAAACTAGACGATTATAATGATGACTTTCATTAATTATCGCAACTTTAAAGCATTTCTTAATGAGGATAGTACTGGTATTATTTTATGTTTTATACAAGTCAATACAACTTACAGATTTTAATGAATGTTTAAAACGATTTTTTAATAATTAATAGCTTTTGATATTCGTCTTAACGATTTGGGTACAAAAAATCTTATAGTGTTAATTAGATTTAAATTATAAAAATACGATCACCTACGTATTTGTTATAATGGAATACATATTGATAAAAGCAAATTCCGTAAGAGCCTCTAAAGAATAACAAAATAGTTGATATGAATCATCAATCATGTAAGTAACTGACTGGTATTACAATTATTTTTAGTTGAACGAGAATAATAAAAAAATGATAAATGATTGTACATATTTTAATTGTTGATTACTATGATAATATTTTAAAGATAAGACTAAAACTATAATAACAAGTGACCTCGCACATATAGTTGCTTATTATGAACGGGTGCTTGACTTCTCTTATTCTTGCAAACTCATTATCCTAAAGTTCAAAGGTTCGCCAATAATTAAAAATGCACTTGCGTGAGAACAATCACACGGGATTACCTTTTTACATTGACTGAACAAAAACGAAGAAGAAAAATAGCTCGTCAGCCAATATTGCAGTATAATGATCTGCATCTAATCATTCATCAACAATGTGACAATATCGGGTGGTAACGATACGAATCATTTATCATTTAGTTGATGGAATGGTTGTCGTGTTTTTATCGTCCCTGAATGAGTGCATCGAACGGTCGACACTTCGTTCATTTCTAGCTTGTGGTTAGCACATACAAAAAAAAAAATAGAGCAGGATCCAACTTTGGTATATACACATATATATATATTGGCACAACGGAGAGGGTGGGTGTTTATATCGGTTTCATGTGGGCGGCTAGTAGTGATTAATATGATATCTCGTACTGATAGTTTCGTCGCCTTGAAAAATCGTCCATTTTTGCTGCTCAAGACGGTTTTACTGTTCGAGAAAATAATGGAAAGTTTATGTCTCGCCTTAGGTGATTGTTTCCTATTGATCGATAAATGTTGTTGCTTACTTTACGTCAAATAATTGCAAAAGATTCCACTTAAGGCGACAGCAAGAGGGGGTGGTGGTGGTTTGATGCAAGTGTTGCATCATGGTTAGCAACATGGATTAGAAGGGGGAAACGGTTCATAAATGGTGGAGGCGCCGGTCTCAACAATTATACATATTTCATGGTAATAAAGTGTTCCTTTCTTATTTTACAATTTTTCTTAAAAGTTTTACAAACTGCTTGGAAAGAAGTATAGAGTTAATCTATGTTGGAAGCGATTTTGCCGCTGAGATGCAGTTCTTTGTGCATTTCCGGAATCATTTTTTTCTTGTTCTACAATATAAAATTGCTGCTTACATATTTATGAGGCATGAATTCATTACAGTCTCTCGCTTTCTCTGTTGTTACTGTATGGAAAATGCTTATAAACTGTATGTGTTTGATGTATTTCCATTGAAAACAAACAGATATTTTTCTATTTAACAATAAGAAACTTTGTGTCACCCCCGTTACTTATCTTATACTTCTCACGTTGTTTTTTTTTTTTTGGTAAACACTAAACTGTTATGTTAAATTATGATTGATCTAAGTTATTTGTTTTTATATAGAAGCATCTTGCCGTCACAATCAGCCGTCCATTATGCTCATTAATAATTTGCACACCCTTTCAGTCTGGGTGCTATTACACTAATTAAATTATCTATTCCATGTCGTTGTAAGTTGGCTCGTTCGTGAACAGATCGACGTTGTTGATATTACATCAAAGCAAACAATTTTGTACTGGCGAGAATTCATCAATTATTACAGAACATTTTGTTGATCATAATTATGATGATGATGATGATTATGACGATCAACAATCAACATCAAAATTTTTAATCTATTTCTGTTATTGAATATCCAAGTTTTTTTTTCGACAATTCTATCCTAGTTCTGAATGAAATTTATCTATCGCAAATTCAACAAAGAATACTTGGAAATTGTTCTCAAACTGTAATAATAAAAGAGAAACTTATGATTGGTTTTTATAGCTATACTTTATAAATGACTTGTTTGATAAAATTCAAAGTTAAATTTTGAGGAAATATTGCTTTGATATGGTGTAAATTCTCATTTGTAACAACTATCGCATTCAAACATTTTTATTGTTTGCCAGAGTAGACATCGATTCGTTTTAACAATAATGCTCTCATAGTAGTGTCTGTAGATAAATAATGTTGGTGTAAGAAAATAGAGAGAGATAGATTATCATATGTTTGGATATTTCCTCGCCGCAAGACGACTTTCTGTCTTTCTGTTACTTCGTCTTGTTTTCCTTCGAACCCTATCCAAACACAACGATGTCATCATTTCGACTTACCAACTACAGAACGGGAACGCTGCTATATCAATTAATACGGAAAATTTAATAACGATCAAAGACAAGTATTGAAAAAGAGTTGATGATAACAATAGGAAACTGGTGATTTATTTTATTTCTTTATTATTAATACAGGGTGATTATGCGGGTGTGGCGTATTATTTTGATTTATATGCATGGTGGGTGCATCGTATATTGATGTTGTCTTGAGACGAATTATGCGGGTTGTTAAGACTGGGATTTACTAATAGTGATGGGGGTCTAACTTATACTAAATAGTAGTAGTAGTAGTGGATAGATTACTATCATTTATATATTTACATAAGAATCGTTATTATAGTTAGAGTGTAGCTACCTGTGTAATTGTAAGACAAGATATTGGTCTTATTGTTCGTACGTAAAACATATGTATGTATGTTTTAGTTTATTTTATTTTTTGTTAAAACTGACATCCATGATTTATTATTTGAAATCAATGTTTCTAATTTATTTCTGTTTGTGATAAATATTTGCTTGTTTCTATTTGTGGGAAATATATTCTTGGCAACGCTCCCAAGTATTTAGCATGTGGGCTATGTTTGTTCAATATTTTCGTAAAAATGTACCATATCGCCTGACATTGGTTGTAAATTGTTGATATATGCAATAGTGACATACTATTGCATAGTTGCTTTGTTTAAACATAGACAAGTCCCTATTGGGGACAGCATGTTGAAGTGTTTGTTTACACCAATTTTAATATTACTGTTTGATTAAAACTGTTCAGAAAATTTTGTTGTTTTGTTGTTTACTGTTCTATTTATATTCATATTGTATTATTATTAAATAATAATAATAATGATGATAATAATAATAATAATATGCGGATGTTAAATTTTAAATTATCTAGTGAGTGGAAAAGTTCATGTTATTTGCCGTGAGTTGGATTATATGTTTTTAAAAGTAGAGCAATCGATAGCTATCACAGTTTATTTGTTTATTATTTTTTTTAAAGCAAATTTCAGTTGTTTAGAAAATTGTACTGCGGATGTAAATAGCGCACCGTTCACAAAATTCGAAGAAATAAAGATAATTGCCATAATACCACCACATTGTTGACTTTTTATTTGCTCCTCTTTTAAGATTACTGTTTTATGTTGTAATTTTCATGTTATTGGAAAATACAATAATTTCAATACAAATCAACAAAAATGTAAAATTCAATTTATGTTCGTAGGCAAAAAGTTAGTTGTTCAGGAATAGCATCACGATGCAATCCTAGCTAGATAGTAGTAAAACCAATAATAATAATAATAATAATAATAATAATCTTCTAGCATTGTCTGGAATAATAGGAATATTATTGGTCTTATGCAAGTCGCTTTCTATCAGATGGCTCGTAAATTTTCCAAATCGTTCTAGATAAAAAACTACGATAAACGGTCCCACAGTTGGCAGCACTTTACCGGTTTCCGGGGCTTCAGGTTGAATTAGCCCCACTGGCGATAAATATGACGTCAGCATATTTGAAGTACTATTTCTCAACATTTTGTGTCATTTTTCTCATCTACATTATGTATATACATACTTATATACATAAAGGTGGTATACTTATATACCTACTATGTATATTTTATATGAAACGTTTTTTTTTTGTGTGTCATTTTTACTTTCTTTCCTATTCTTTTGTTCTGCTTCATTTGGTAGATGTCACTGTGGAAATTTTCATTGATAAATACGACGCGATCGGGAACAAATCTCCACCATATCTTATTTTCAGGAGTCCTTTGTGGCCCTGACTTTTCAGTAATCAGAACAAAAGTCAAGCGATTTATCAAGGAAAAGTCCAACGATATTTCTTCAAGTTTCACCATGTCTCTTTCTATTTGTTTTTTTTTTCTTCTTTGCTTGTTCTTTTTTATTTGTCGACATATGTGGTAGTCTTTGGAGAAGATTATTTTTATTCATTTTCGTTATGAATAAGGTAGTAGTGGTGGTATTCGAAAGTTTGTGGATCTTTTAAAGCACTTTCAATCAATAAGAATGTGGGCCGTCATGACTTTACCGTAGAGCAAATTAATAACGAGCGAGTAATAATTAAGGGTCCCAATTAAAATATTCATAAAGTTTGCGGTAATAGCTGTCAGAACAAAGTTTAAATCATTTCATTTGGTACGTGGCAGCTTTCGTTGATGTACAAAGCTCTAACTGAAAGTTCATAATTTCTTCGTTGAAACTATAAAATTAATGATTTTCACACTTAATCTTTTCAAAATAATGCACTAGTTTTATATTAGGTAAAACATAAAACTTGTAGGTAGGTATAGTGGGTTACGGTCGATTAGAATGCACTAATGAACAAAAGAGAGGACATTGTATACAAGTGCCAGGTGTGGTTCTATTGAACTTGATCCTGACACGCGAATACTGTTGTTTACCTTGGCTAATGGAGCTTCTCGTCGCACTAGGGCTTTGAAATGTCTTCCTGGGTGAAGTACGGATAGGATGAAACACGTAAATGCTTTTGCAGGGTATTATCTATTGTAGAATAAGTAACATCTCATTTTCCGACCACGTATGAATCATCTCGACTGCAGTCTGGATAAAAGATATATAAATCAAATAAATTACAAACACCCCATTCATATGACAATATCAACTGGAACTACACAAAAAAAAACCTCGGTATACACAATCACAAACAATCTGTCATGCTTAAATTCTGCCATCTTTCAATATTGACAGCATTGTTGTTTGTTGATTATCTAACCAGACAACCGATTATTTTCTTTTAAAATTGGTAACAAGTCATGTAATGCATGGGTATTGTTGGGTTTGGTTGCAATGCTGCCAATACGTTGGATTATTGATTATAAATAAATTTTAAAATTGTCTGCCATAAATCTAAGAATACAATTTCATAACTTTACCGACTTGTATGTATTGATTTTAAATGTTGGGTTTGTGTTATTATTCCATTTTCAATGAGAATTGTTTAGAGAGTTAGCCATGATATCCTGTTGACATTTTTATGTACAATTAGTTGTTGATAATATTTATGAAATCCTCTATATACAACCTGTCCCACTTCTCTTGATATTCACATTGACTTTATAAACATCAGTCGCAATGGGACCTCCTGTATAGACTGGCAATTTTCTTGTTTTCAAACGAGTTGATCAAATTTGTTAGAACTGTCGGTTGAAATTTTCTGAAGAAATCTCATGAATTTCGTTCTTTGTCAGCTAGGAAATGTTCGAGCTATAAATCTAGTCTGTCCATTTTATAAACTTTGTAAGATGTAAGAAATTTACGATGGCTTCTTCGTCTCCTTATTTTTTATAGTTCATGCTTTTTCCCCCGCTGGTCCTCTGATAAAAATCTTATATACGTTTTAAATATTATGTTAAGATGTAAAGAGAGAAGGAACAGCCATCTCTGTTGAGCTGCTATAACTTTGTTTTTTTTTTGTTGAGACCTTTTAGAAATAGTGAAAAAAATATGTATAAAGTAGTTATTCTTGTTAAATTTAGAAGACGGTTGAGGGAAAACTCGTAGGGTTAACTTTATAAGCAGTTTATGTTTAGGGGACGTATTACATTTTAATAGTTATTTTCGTTTCATGTTTTCCGACATAATTCTGTGTTTTTGTTGTAGAAGTTTCCTCGTTTATGTCATTAACGAGTTAATAAAATGTAGTAAAACATAAATACGCGATAATTTAACATTTCTTGCAAAACTTAAATACGTATCTCTAGCAAAGTGGTTAAAATATTGTAATATTCTTTTTTAGATTGAACTCCACATGCTTACTATTTGTATAAATGATATAAAGTCACGTCAAGCTGCGTGTCATCGTCGAGTAAGTCATCTCTTATAGTGCGACACTCTTACAGAGAATTGATCGTTCCGGCGCATTTCCGCAAAACTAAGGCAGTTGCACACTGGAACCACAATAACAAATCCTATAAAGAAGTCGTTGAGACAGGAATAAAACGATGGTACTGATGCGAAAAGTCACACGGCAAACAAAACGGAAATGTAAAACATATTTGTACACGTTATAATGTCGTATAATTTATCATTTTGTAAAACAGTAACATTTGTCCTTAAAATAAACAAAATTAATTATTATTAACTGTAATCAAATTAAAATGGATTAATATTTTGTAGATTCCTGACAAACGAATTATAAATAAATTGTTGCGTGACACAATTATTATCCAGATGAAAACAAGTTGTTTTTATTCAGTTTGAACCCGAATTAATTATTGCCAAATATTTATTTAGATTTTAATCATGAAACAAACTGTTATATTTAAAATGAACTATACTATGTACAAATGTATTACAACTTCATCATTCTGTTTGTTGATGAATATACAACATAAAAAAAAAACATACACAAAATTGCTAATGCGTTGTGACATTAAAAAACAATTAATTTCTCCAGAAAATCTAAGGCGTGGTGGTGTTGGTGGTCTCCCAAACTGTGTCACAACTTCAATTTGTTTTCGTATAGCGCATTTGTGAAAAGTGGCAATAAGTTTGGAAGAATACATATCGTGACTTGTATATGGATGGACAAAGTTTTCGATATGTGTGGTAAAAGGGAATGGAGAAGTATTGAAAGTCTATCAAGGTATAACTGGTGTTTCGGCCATATTAAATATGTATAAAATTTTTGGAGCTTCCACAACAACAACAGTAGGGTGCAATTTAATTTTTCATATGAGACAAAAGAACCTTTTGTCGTGTTTCATTATTTGTTCCTCATCGAACTGTCATGACAATAATTAAATAAATTCTCTATAATCATATTGTTGTTCAAAATTATTTATTACCAATAATTGTTGAAAAGAACCATAAATTCAATTACTATTTTCAATAATCATTTCAATTACGCCATATTGTCAGTTTAATTAAAAGTTTTAGTCGATGTTGTGGAATTGGCTGTTTTAAATTCACGTGTGGAACTAATTGTTACTAATAAGTTTTTTTTTCGTAAAACGAATTTATCGGAATTTTCCATTGTTAATTTAAAATTTCCACCCCCTTAAAACTGTATATATGTACACATGCCTTGTCGTTGTTAATTGTAAACAACAATGGTATGCGTTATGTTTACTGCACTGGCAACCGTTGGTAGCGACATCATTGTCGATATTAACACAGAAACACGATCTACGGTTAAATTAGAATTTTAAGTAATACGACTCGACAATGACGACGACAAAATAATAATAATAATGCGACCGTAAATTGACCAAAACATGTTGGAATTTTACAATTATTCCGTTAGGAAGATGGTCGATATTAGAAATTTTTAATCAAACCAACTGGACCCAAGTTGAATTCCAATACAATCATCTATTTATTTATTTCATTAAATATGCTTTTTTCATTTTAAATAAATTGTTGAAATAGTGAAAATTACAAATTAAAAACAAAAAATTGATTTTGTTTCAGTATCAGTGAACTTTAGTTCACATTCTCATCGTTAGTATCAATTTTTCTTTCATTTATTTATTTTGTTTTTGGAGCCTTCAGGGAGAGAATACGCGTTTTAATGAAATTGTTTGCACTAACTTTTCCGTTTAAATTCAATTGAAAATCACGAAATAGAATGGAATAAGGTTAATTAAAAAACACACATGTGTTATGAGAAGTTGATTACATTAAATGAATGACTTTTTGTTGTTGTTGTTTTTGTTGAATTTGTATTATTGCAGCAGATTTTCTACAATTTAAAAATTGGTGGATGCGCCGATCAAATAATGCATGACTGGATTTAAATTGGTTTTGTAAATCGTCCAACGTTTCCATTACTTGTTATTGTCATTTTAATAACAGATAACAATAGGAATTGATTGTTAATTTCATAAAGAATTCTAGTTACATACAGTATTTGGCATAAACAAGCCCTACATTTTGACGTGCATTCGTGACTAAAAACTTTGTTGGATAATTCTACAATCACCAACCCTTTAGGACTCTGGGGTTTAGGTCGACGTGCTGAAAGATATTTCTAGGTGTATTTGGCTTGAATGATAACTTGAGTTGTAGTCGTAATAGTGGGGAAGGGGGTTATTAAAATGTGGACTGCATATCAAATACCACCTATAGAATGGAAATTATGCATAGAATTCTGGTAAGAAAATATAAATTGCTATAAAATATAGAAGGGGTGGACCATTTCAATATACCTACATTACTGTTTAGTAGGGGGGTAGTTATAATAAATGAGTTGTACGCGATCGTTTTTTTCGGACCATTTTTATTAAAATTTGTGTTCACTGTGAACATCAGCAGTTTATGAGAGCTCTCTTTTTTTACAAAAATAAATTAAATTGTATTTAAATCTTCAATAATTATTTTTAGACTGAATCGTTATAAAATAACAGTTAGTGCTAAAAGGCATAATTTCCAGTCTGTTTTGTTGGCTGGTCCATTTATTGTTTTAATCGTTCGTTTCAGTTTTGTTGGGTATTTAAAAACTCATCAGAGTACAGACGCGCAGCTATCATTCATGTTTCCTCATGACAAATTGTTAGAAAAATGCTTTTCGACTAATTTTTTTGTATATTCCCCATCATATTATCTAGACACTGTTTTGTACAGTTTTTAGCTTAGATTCTTCTGTAACTTGATTATTATTATTATTATTTCCATGTACATTAATAGCATTTTATGATTGTAGGTATCTATGTAGGTTTATGTTATGACATGTGCGTGGAGCCATATGACAAGACGACAAAACCATTCCGGTGCTTTGTTTTACGACAACAAGCGGTTTTGCTTTATGTTTCTACCTTTAAATAAGCTTTCAGGTCTAACTTGTAAAGAGAAGAAGGACAATGGCGGACATATCGTTATATGCACGTGCTTCATTTGATCTGGATTTGATGGCGACCGGATAAGGTGATGTGTGTATGTGTTGTATACACATATATAACGGTGATTCTTGTTATTTCCATTGAATTTTCTTTTTTCGTTTCAAGATTTATAATCTCTTTGGAAATCGTTTTCCTTTTTTTTTTTTGGTTCGTTCGAACATTATTGAATCTCTCCTTGTTAGTATTTTGTTGATTGAAGATTTCTGCTTTCCATTACCACCTGGTGAGTGTGGCTAATTATCTTGTCGGTGAAATTTTAAAGATGTTGTAGTTATACATGTACACGATACAATTTCTTTTATCAGATTTTATTTAGAATTGCCGTTATAATGAAGTCGAATGTTAAGAAACTTCTGTATTCTCCATTAAATATTGTTTGTAGAGAATTTCTAGTAATATTTAGTCTACAGGGGAATGAAAGTTTATTTTCTATGTTGTATATTATTTCTGTGGAAATCATTTAGAATAGCAAATATTCCAAATATAACTCCCTATAGTTCTTCGGCTTAATTTTGTGTTTCAACATAAGAGATAAAGCTATATACACACGCACAACGTTTATTATACAATTTGCTTGGATTTCTTTATGGTCGCATAGGAAGCAAATCTTATCTTTGTGTTTGTTAGATTTACATTTCAGATGCGTATATTTCCAACATAAAACCTGACAGTAACAATAATAATAAATGAAGCGTCTTTTTGTTATAAACAATGTTCAAATATTTGTTTTTTTCCCCACTTTTATTACATCCATCTTAGTGTAAAAGTAATTATTCTAATAGTCTATCGTAAATATCGCGTGTATTACGAATATTAAATGTCGTCAAGCTGACACACAGTTTTCTTATGGTACTCACACGATAATAGTCACGCTATTTGTTGCTTTGTCTTTGTTAGCACCGAATCGAATTTATTATTAGCATTTAGCATTTGAAAAGACTGTAGCTGTTTTAAACAGTTACAGTAAATTTTTATAATCATCTCTTTAATAACACGGAATTAGTTTTGAAATGAAACTAAACCTGTTATTTTCTCATTTTATTTTAGTGCTCTCTTGAAACGGTTTATTTGTTTCTTCATACTTCATTTCAATGATGCTGTGTAGTCTTGTTGGTTGACATCTAATGACAGTAATTTTATAATATTAGCCTCTTAGCTTGACTATTCACGGTTTAGTTTCAATCAAAATCGATTTAGTTTTGGTTACAAATGCAACTGTAGTTTGATTATTTTGGTACGACAGGATTAAAAACTCTACAGTAGTGACCAGTTTTTATCGTATAATTTTGAACAGGTGTACGGGTTGTGTCACCTGCTACTTTTTAGGGCTTCTTTAACGCAATTAAAAATGACGTTCCTATAATGCTGTAAAAATGCTTTATGTAAGTTTTTATCCCTTACAATTTTTGTTGTTATTCATCACTATCTTGTAGCCAACTAGCAAAGTGAATTACAGATCCTTGCAATTCTAATAATCTAACAAACAATTCTTCGAAGTTTCGAAAATATTCTTCTTATGTTACCGTAAAACATATATTTTTAACAAAATGATAAAACTTTATAAAATGTACCTAAAACTATATTGTATAATAAATAATACAAATATAGATGGAATAGTTGTATTGCTTTGGGTTTGTAGTTTTATTGTCCTTAATCCGTTATTTTCCACAAGAATGAACAAAGTTGTAGTGAACAGAGTCGACATTGCTCGTTGCTATCCAGTAGGAAGCCTTAACTGTACGATGTTACTGCATATGTCTTTGATGTTGTTAAACTGTAAATAATTCTAAAGTGTACGTTCTAATCTAGTGGAAAAGTTTCTATTATTATTTCTATAGAAGAAAAAAAACAACAGTACTTGTTTGTCTCGTTATAATAGTCATTAAGAGTGAGATTGGGCACCGGTAAAATTCTTCCACAGGCCCCCGAAAATAATGTTTCATTATAATTACAACGACGTCGGGAGCCATTCCAGGCCCCGATAATTTGTACCGGCTGTACCCCTCTCTTATCGGGTCGGGACATTTGTTAGGATTTCAGGGAAAAATTTTCTGCCTCTCTGAACTGAATCAAAATTGATGGTTGTTTTATCCCACTGGACAAATTTTCGATCAATTGTTCCCATCAGATGTGTTCAAAACCAACTATATAAATATTGATAACTTAATGTTCACCTTTTTTTTTTAGTTATGAAAATACATTTCCATCTAGATTGAAATAATAATCAAACCGTAAAATGTTGATTTTAAATACTTAATTATTTATCTACCTTAATTTAAATTCCAGGCAGATTTTTAATTATTGTAATTAATTAAGCTATAAAAAATATTTACCCATCTGTCACAACGAGAGGGATTTATATTGCCGAGTTTTTCACTTTGTTTCTTTTTTTTTGTTCTCTTTATTTGTCTCCATTTATAACAATATTTCTGTAACAAGAGAAACATTTCTCGTAATTAAATATTCTTTTATTGATACAAAAAATATGTAGAAATTGTTCTTGTTTTGTATATAATCAAATTACATATGTATGTATAGGCGGACAGACTTTTAAAACCATTGGGATAACTCCTCTCATTCGATTTTTTATGTGTTTTCCTTTTTACCTATAGCGTATCCTTTTTAGGGTTTTTGGGGACATTGATCCCTATTTGTTCACAATGCGTCCTTTAGAACGTTTCGTTTGCCACGTGCGATCAATAGACATATATACGTTGGAAAATATTGTTGAGTAGATTGAGCAGCTATGTGAAACATTTCGGTTATTTTCACCGAGAAAAATCCACAAATTGTAACAAAATAATTTTGGTGGAGTATTTGTACAATTCATTAATGAATTAAATGTGGAATTCAAAATTCATTGGTTGTTTTCACTTGTTTTTGTTGAAGAGAATGTAATATACAAAATTTTAAAGATATACCTTTTCTCTGAAATTATAAATGAGATAATCATGGGTAGTGTAACATCAGGTTTTCTCACCATTCAGAGAAGCGTATCTATTAGCTTAGTTGCTTATATATTTTTTTCGCCATTACCATAATCTACCAACCATCTAATCGCTGTATAGATAACATAAATACAATTATATCTATTTACATACATGCACGTATATTTCTATCTTCATATATATAAACAATACACATTGCAAAATATTAATGCAATTATACAAAATAATGTAATATCAACCAATAAGTTTATTTATTGTTGTTAATCTGTTGGCTGGTTTTATTGTTTAGATTTCAAATATTGGAGTTGCTGATAATGGTATATAAATCGATCAGTTTGACCACGAATTAATCTATGGTCAATGGTCATAAATCTAGTTCTGATAATACTCTGGAATATACCAAAAATTCTCTCACTTTATTTTCTGCTGTATATTCAATTCATTTTTGAATATTAAAACAAATATTCGAATTGTAAATATTTTAGCTTTTTCAACAATCATCATTGATACAACTGTAGAAATAAAAACTATTATAAATTTGTCTGGACGCAGTTATTTCTAGAGTTGATAGGATCGAGATATTGGCTAACATCCAGATAGTAACAAGTTACTATCATTAACACAGCTACGAATCAAATTTTGAACATATGAATGTCCTTTTCAACACTATATATGTATATAAGCATATATAGGAAATTAAGTCGTTTTAAATCAATGATAATTACGCTATTTCAGTGTAATTTAATGGTTTCCAAATCAAATTACACGAACTAAGACCTGACGTTGATCGTCATCTATTTATTCACATTAATTCAACTAATTTAGATTTAATTGCATCGAAATGCACTTCATAAATAGATCTATTTCATACTAACGTACACTTGTAATAATTTATAAATATTTGAATTTGCCAACAATTAAACCTGTGTTAACCCAATTTCTATTGATATACCTACATATACTGGTAATTGTCATATACGATATTATGAAACATTGTGCCTTTGGTAATGTGTATACCGAAACAACGATGTTTCCATTTGAATTAATCCAACGAACATACCATAAATAAATATGCAAAAACAATTATTATTAATCAAAAACCTCTGCTTGCAGATTTTACTATTCCTAAAAATTACCACATTTACTCTAATTATGGTTTATTAAACAAATATGTTGTGATTAGAGCATAATTACGTATACTAATAGTGATTTTTCTCTGTTTTAGGTGAGCTGCTTTATAATTCTTCGAATAACAGTGATGTTAAGTAAGTTATAAAAGTTGATTTTCTCCCGGCGCCTCCACCAAAATTCAATCACTATCTATTGGCTTTTTTCCTCGTAATTTGTTTAAAACAAAAGTTTTAAATCTCATTCAGTGTTGCAACAGGTTAATAACAAAAAAAAAACTATGGCAATTACTATTATTTACTATTGGATTATAGTATCTACTCTCGGATTATAGTAATAGTTTCCAATCGAAATTAATGGTTAGAATCCGCATTGTAGTAGTATGACCTTTACGAAATTATTGCAGCCGCATTGAATACGAATTATCCTCTACTGCTACACACTGTTCAAATTATCTTAATATTTTGAGTCAATCTGCTAATTCGCGTTTTGTATTGGTTTGTTAAAATCATTTGTTATTGTTCGAATTTATTCGATATTGGTGTAATCGTCTTCTTAATACGAATGATTTCACCTGTCATCGTAGTTTTGTTGCATTTCACAAACGATGCGTGTGATTAAATCGTTTCCATCCTTTAGCAGATCCTGTCTGGTTGGATCCATGAGTGACAGGCCTTAACCGTTTTTTTTTTTGTTGTTGTTGTTGTTGTTGTCAGGATTTCATACATTTATATGTATCAGTCGATTCTGTATTATAGTCGTGAGAGGCCAGTGACCTTCTCTCTTTCTCTCTATCTCTATTTCTCCCAAACATGGTCCTTTCTAGATTACTGCTACTACTACTACTGCTGCTGCTGCTACTACTACTACTGCTACTACTACTACATTCTATACACTATTCTCTCGGTTTCCATCCGGTCGTCTCTTCATGTCAAAGGGTCGTTGATTAATCGGTAGTTTATCGTTGGAGCATAATTTATTGAAATGTACAGGAATAAATGTTGAGATGGTGTGTAGTAGTGGGTGTTTTCTAAAGACGACGATAGTGCAGTTTTGGTAATGGAGCGAAAGATTTAACGGTATTAATTAATGATTTACTTTAAGAGGAAAAGAGAATTAATAAAGGCGTAATGCAACGACATCGCATTTAAACATGTCATTTTTCATCATGTTCATAATTGTTATTTTTTTTTTGTCGATCATTAGTGATATTTAATTAAAGCATTTTTCAATTGATGTTGAATTACGTCGCTGCGAGGGGTGATTCTGTGAGAGGATTATGGGAAATGTGAATAACCCTTAAACTGGAGGAGTGTTTTTGCAATTTTAGGGTTGATGGATGTTAACAAAGACTGTCTTGAAAAAATTTATTTTATAATCAGTGTAAAAATATAATTTTCCATTATTATTCCGATGTTTATGTTTATAAGGTCATGTTAGTTTTTATGGATTTCTCTATGACATAACTAAATCGAATAGAAATTGAAGTTATGCGATATTGACTGTGAAATTTAATTCCTTTTGTCAATAAATATTGATTTCGTCTGTACATAACCACTTTCAAAGAAACCTACTGCAGCTACTGAACAGATTAAATTTTGTTTATATACCTACATAGGTTTACATTCAAACCAATGCGGCAGAGTTGACCTAGGCCACCGTCTTTGAAAGCTTCCAATGTAAATTTATTCAGTTTAAAGACGTTGCATATATTCAATACAATGTATGCATCTTCTAAGTGCTACATATCTTTGTCGACACTGCTTTGTGTCAAGTTCTTCCTAGAAATAATTGAACATATATTTATTGATTGAGATTTCGTTATAAAGAAGTAAAAGAAAGTGCTCAGTATATTGCTGCGACAAGATGAAATTAACTTGATTTGATGATATTAGTGGCGGCAGTTCGATCCCAATGGGAAATCTTTTTGTCTGGCATCATTATTTAGCCTTAACGAATCCGTCGCGACACTCAAACTTGGTCCGAAACTAAGAGACTTGATCTTCGTGAATATTCAAGAGAGAGCGATTAAAACTGACGGAATGCCAAGAAGTCTATCCATACAATTGAGTTAAAGTCTAGATGAGTTGAATGTTTTATAGTTTGTTTTTTAATGAAGTTGGGATTTTTGTTGTTATTTTTGTTTTTTCTTGAAGAAAATGGCTAAAATTGATTAAAATTCAGTGCAACATTTCAGTTACATATTGACATAGAATATCCCATTTGGGATTTGGTGAGTGACTTGTTTTCTGCTTCCGGGTAGAAAAATGTGTTAGAATAAATGGGCCATCTATAGTATATCGACTTTGCAGACTTATAAGTCATTCCCTAGTGAGATCTTATATGTATATCATGCAACAAATAATTCCGTTCGAATATAGTTTGTCTTTCATATCACGGAACAATATTATTATAGATATCAGATGTTAATATTCTCAATGGAAATATTGACGTTGTCGACGATTATGTATTCGGACTGCATCGAAACGGGCAATCAATTTATAGGGGGGCGTCAATCAAGGTTTGACTCGTTTTAGTCGTCGTTGAATCTCTCCTACTGTGATGCTGGGGTGGAGGATCATGGAATGTGAAAGTACGTGCAACTTCCCAATAATGACGACCTCACATTCTAACGGAACACCACGGGATTCGCTCAATTTCCCAATCGTCACAATGCATGGCAAAATCGAATTAGAATGGCCTAAAAGAGCGACAACGCCACAGCAACCACGAATAAAGAACTGTGGAATGTCAGAGAAATCTGCAGATAATTGTCAGTCGTTATGCTGTTATACGCTGTTACTTGGGGATGTAGTAGTGGTAGTAGTAGTAGTCGTCATCGATCGTTTGCAGGCAAATTATTCAATATCAATAAGCGTATGCGGATACATTATCTTCCTGGATCTGATCTTGGAGGAAATTTCTTAATTTAGTAACAATCAACTTGTGTATTATATAGAGTGATGAGATCGTTAATATTAAGTGAAACAAAAGTTATTAGTGCATGATAGAGAGGAGGATCGTTCTCACAAAAACTAATTTTCATGTTGTCAACCTGACAGCTATGTATGTATCGAAAATTTCAATTAAAAACGTGACAAACAGGTTTACGTCCGAATATGAAACTGTAATCTATTGATGTGTTTGTCTAAAATTATCAAACGAACAAACATACGCTATTTTTTCAATGGATTTGAAAACCATATTTGAATACTCGAAATTGTACATGAAGTTGTTTTTTTCCTAAACTCACTTTTCCATTTCTGCAAATATTAGTATTTGTTTTGCTTTTTTTTCTGCATATCTTGTAGGTCATCTCTTAATTAAAATCTCTTGTATTTCTAATTAAAATCATCCTTATTTTGCTCCCGCCCCCCTCTACAATTCCCAACAGGGTTTAGTTCTTTTTGTGGTGAACGACATAACTGTAAACTTTTAACAGGAAGGAACTGTTTTGACGATAAATTTACAGTCTTACAGGAAGAACTATAACAGTTACAAATTTAAATAAATACATTACATCGAATTAAATTTACATAGCTAGGATAGCTCGCAAATCTTCGTCCATTCTCTGTAAAACGGAAAGGAGTAAACTTTTAACGCTGTCATTAATTTTCCTCAAGTACTGATTAGATAAGTAATGTATTCGGACATAAATATGTATATTGTTTTTGTGTAGTAAGCGATAATTTACTGTGATGTATTAAATGTATTTTTTTTGTATGAAATTACTATATAAAATGAAGCAACAAATATTACACTTTCTAGCAGTATAAAATAGTGGCATATAGCATAATGGTGACATTTTATGATGTGGAAAGTATGTTTAATAATTGCTGTTGTTTCTGTAATGAGGGTGTAGCGGGTGTGCAAATTTTAATTGAAATTTTATTTAATTGTGTGTGAATCTGAAAAAATAATTAAAATATACTAGAAGATTGCTAAATTTAAATAATAAATTCTTTGTTTAATAGTCGAATTTTCAAAACAGAAACACGATACTAAACACACAATATATATACCGTAGACAACCCTTATTGTTGTCATGTTTTAGATGGACGTTTAATTAGTGTTCATAATAAATTTCGTTTATATATGTTATTATTATCAAGGGCGGCTGATATTCTACCATCGTTGGGCGACTATTGCAATTGATGTGACACCCGTTCATTATACTTGCATTATATTCACCCTTGTTATCATTCAATCAGCCATCTTGGATTTGTTAAATCAATTAAAAGAACTTCAATCAGTATGTTTAATAAGAGGAAATTGGATTATTTTGAAATAAAATTCGTGGTACATTTATGAGGTTTAATTGCGAAGAGACGGAGACGAGAGGAAAAGAAAAAGAAAAACAAAATACAATCAAGGCAAAGACCTAAATTGGGTTAATGGGTACATTGAAACGAAACTTTCGATATAAATGCAGCAGTATATAGTCAAGTTGACATTCTTGAATATTTATAAATGGTAACATACAAATCGATGTAGTCGGTCAACATATAAAGGATCATAAAACGAGTTACTAGGTATATTATTTCATTGGCATTCGTATATTAACATCAGTATAGTAAATCAGATTTAATTCAGCCGACTTCACATGTTTCTCCCTTAATCTGGTCAAGTCTGATTTGGTTGACTGTAGACATGCCGCCGCTGTTCCTTGTTTTCAACTTTTCGGATAATCTGAGTTTGTTGATTTATTTATTAGGACCTCACTGTAATGAATTATTCTGTTGAACTGTTCCGTTTGTATCACGTTCATAGGTATCAAAAGCATCATGATAGAATTATATTAATAACCAGGGATTGCCCCCATATACACAAGCTTCTCAGTATTCATGTTGTGTATTTATAAATAGAATATGGATATAGGGTGTAGCATGTATGTACCTATGCATACAATTTCAATAAATTAATCTGAAATTAACATGTCCATATAATTTACTTATTAAGAATATCATTAATTATTTGAATATTAAAGGTGATTATTTGTAGTAGTTTATGGACAATAATGTGATATATAAGTACTCTAATTACAAAACTAATGATAGCATATTCATTGTCATCGGTTTTATAATCAAAAACATATTTCACCATATGTAATGGAAATTAACGGACACAATATGGCTGTGTCAGTGAAAATGCGTTGGCAATTTCAATATATGTATTTAATTTACTGGTTACTGTTCTCTTGTTAATTAACATCATTATTTTCTATATATTGTTGGGGAGAATTATATAATTAAACAGATAAATCATATAGAAAACATCAGCTTGTACAACAGCAGTGCTTACAGTTTTTCCAGAATCACTTGTACTATTTGACTGAAACTAAAAATTGTAATGATGCTAAAACTAATCAGATGCTTCTAGCATCAGCTTTATGATCCTTGAATGTAATACACTCATTTTAGGTGAAATAAAATGAGTCCTAAGTTTAAGAACTACTTTAACTCAAGCTCAAGCTAACTTGAGATTTAGGAAAGAAAGATAAACCGGACCTAAATCACAACATGTAAGCTTTCTGAAATCATAACATTCACACTTGTTCATTAACTTTCATGTCAAAATGAAACCTATATCCATATAACAATAAGGCGAATATTGAATATCCAATTGAATAATTATTACATTTTTAAATCAAAATCCATTGTAGATTTTCAGATTTTCAGAAAGTGTAATTCTTTGTTCGATTTTTATATTACTCTCTATAACGTGCAGATTTTCCAAGGAAAAAGCTAACAATTGGAAAAGATAGTGTAGAAACTATTATTTCGTCTTATCTAAGATATTTGGTACATTTCGCGAGATTGGTTGTTTAATAGATTCAACTGCTGCAATAGCAGTAATAGAAGAGACTGTATAGAGACGAACACATTTTCTTTTATTTCCAACTTCCTTCTATCGAATTATCTAATACTTGTGAATCGAGTACTATGGTTTGTTCTCTTCTAACAATTCTATTCTAAATTAAAATACCTACGCAAGAATTAAAGGCTGACATTAATGTTAACATTGAACAATACGAAATTGTTGAAATTTTGCCAAATGCAGCTGCAGACTGTCTACATATATTTAAGCTTGAAATTGTCAATTGTGACTCTTTTGATGATCCAATTTAGTTTTATTTTTATTTTTTTGTGTCTCCTTATTATACAATTAATGTGTTTAATTTAAAATGAACGACAAGAGCCAGCCTAGTGTGATCAACAAAGAATTTTCTATTGGATAAAGATTTGTTCATTTTATGTTTATATATGTATTATATATATATTAAAATAGATTTTATGAGGTTATATAGACAAAGTTTGACTAGCTTTTCTAGTCTGGAAACTCTGCCAAAGTAATTACTTCGTTCAAGTAATATTGCATTTAAATAAAATTGCTTTAGCTTGACTTTATCGAAATATGTAGATCTATAAAATATCACATGAGTACATATGAAAGTTTCTTTATATGAGGATGGATTTTTTCCATTTTTGTCAATTTTAAATATTAGATATCTATATGTGTACTCATTTTTTTTTTTGGATGTAGTCGATTTACATCAAAGTAGAATACTATTTCTACCCACACACATTTTCATAAACTCTACAACCACTATATACTTGATCATTTATATTTAGAAAATTGGAAAAATTATGTTTAGTCTTTCTATCTTTGAAATGATGCAGAGATTTCATGACGAACAACTAAATTCTTCTCGGTTTTTTTTCTTCTATTCGCCTGTTTCTCTTTTATTATTACAAAGAAAATATTCTTCGGTTTTGTCTTTCTATGATAATTATAGAACTTGTCAAGTTTGTCTGTAACTAGACGGTAGATTCAGCGTTGTTTTTTCTTTTGAAATTAAATTTTGTGTGGTTGAGTGGTTTCATTAAATTAGATTTTCACGTGGAGATATTAAATGCAAATGACGACTACAGTCTATTTTTTTTTTTAAGTAGGCACTAGTAAATTAGGCGGCGTTATGAAAGGTCACCTATTTAAATAACGTAACTTTTCATTTGTATCGCCCTTTAAGTTGATCTTGACTGGAAAACGAAGCGACTGCGGTATGTACCGTTGCTTCCTTAAAGTCAAGTTGACTAAGTCGAGATAGATTATGTACAACTCAGGAACAATCGTTTTCACCAAATCATCAGGATGAGGGTTAAGGCACGTCTCCACGCGGACACATTTAGACGGCAACATGCTGCAAGCGTTTCCAACAACACTTGCAACACTGTTTTCGGGTACTGTCTACACTGAGCTACACACCACCGACAATTTTTATTTTAATTACGTGTCCCATGTGTCTTTTGTTGCCCGTAGTTGGCAGTATAAATCAGCTGACGCAGTTTATCTTACTGTTCATAGTTTACTGCGGTTTATTTATAATAGATAAATATAACCGGCAGGTACTGCCCTTTTGTTACATTTTGGGCTTTTATATTCCAAATAGTGCTCAATTATAATCAAAGCACCAAGAATCAAGAATTATAAGTTTTTTACAATTATTCGCTAGCAACAAACTGACTAACCATAAAACACGTCTACGCGGAAGACACATTACTTGCAACATTCCTTTAATGTTTATTCATTTACCGCTCTAGCATGGAACAAATTGCAGGCGTTAGCTGTGTTGCTCGGACACGTGGGCAGCACTCAAACTGCTGACTTGCTCTGCTATCTACTGATATATGCAGCATGTTGCCGGCTAAACGTGTCTCTCTATCTATCAGATATGCGCATGTACGTTGTCTAACATTAGCATAAAGCCGGGTCCACATTTCAGTGTATATGCAAAAATTCTCGGTGAAAGTGAATAAATGTTAAAATATGTATTAAAGATCTTAATGTCGCGTCGCATGCATATCAATCTGCGAATGACTGGAAAATGCAATTTATCTTTTGTCCATCTTAGCTCAAAGAAAAGTAACAGCATATACAATGTAGATGCGTATTAGCATTTAGGTTTATCGAACATAAATTGCGGTGAAAAATGCAATTAAAACTTTAGTTGTGCTTTATTGAAAGCATTGTATAAGCGTGATAGACTTAATATGTGGAGCAGTCTGAGAGTTTTTGCGATATTTGTAAATAAACTTGTATACCTACATGTTCATTTGTTGACGCCTAGACTTGCCGCATGTAAACTGAAATCTGAAGTTAACTTTATGGAATGAAAAGCGATTTTAATATTTGTTTAATATGGGAAGAAAAAGCGCGATTTTAGTTTAGTCAGTAGGTAATTTTCTTATAGTAATATCAAATTAAAACTAATTGTAATCATTGTTACTATGCAAAGTTGATTAAAATACTAAATTTAAAAAATTAAACCAAATATTAGTTTAATAAAATTAATTTCAGTTAATGATAATGAATATTTCAATAAAACTGCTTAACTAGTAGTTAGATAACAACTTAAATATTTGATTTTACATTTTACAACTATGGACATTCCCCATTTTAATGAAATTTCGACTTCTTTTTTTTATATAAATATTTCTGTGTTATATTCTAACGAAATTGAAAATGTATTCAGTCGCCCTACGGAAATTAAATCTTATTTTTTAAGAGAACTTACCATCAGTAATATTAAAGCGGAGATTTTGTTTCCTCAATTTAAAACATTTGAAAACTTTCCATCAATTATTTGAAATATTCTAGTATTAATTTAAATTTATGTTATATAGTTAATCGTTTTTGTTAATATGTAAATAAGTAATAATAATGATAATAATGCATTATATCTAAAAGCCAACTGAAGCAGTTACTATGGCTATCTTTGGGCATTGTTATACAACAATCTTAAATGAAGTTGACCGCAGACTGTCAGGCATTGTAACACGTACATCACATGCCTTACTGAACTCTTGATAGTTTCTCCCTTGTTATGGGTAAACCGAGAATAAAGGAGGAATGAATGGGAATGAAGGTTATGCATTATTCTAGATAGTCTGTTCGTAAATTCTGTTCATTTATGGACATATTTGCACAAATAAACGCATTCAGAATATTATCCAATTATATGGTAAATAGTCTACAATTACGTTTTCTTTTACAAATAAGAGATGATGACAACAAGGAGTTGAAACTCTTATTTTTTCATATTCTTCTAAGAGAAGAACTTTACAAATTCAATCTATTGTTAAGCTACATAGTAATATAAAACTTGATTGGATCGTGTTTAAAAAAAGAAGAAAGTTGGTTTTTGCGTTAACAGTAATGTTAAATAGCCCATTATCATATACATAACGCTGTAATGTTATTTATTCTCTGTACATAGTCTTTTTCGGTTAATTTTCAACTAACGTGTATTGCATAACATTATAGTTGCGCCGGTAATTGGCATTGATCGAATGTATACTAATGAACGCGTGTAATTAGCAAGAGTTGTCAAACCTAATTAACGCCATATTTTATATTATGTTAAATTATTAATAGCCCATTAAATTATTTTACAAGTTTTTGATTTGATTTAGATGAATGATAGGCATCTGATGATTCATTGCTTCATATTCAGTCTTGATGTTCAACTGATCATATTGCGAATTTGTGATTAGAAATGGCACGCAAATCTGCCAATTCTCATTTAAATTCAAATACATTATATAACAATCAGGCAAGGGTATATATGATGGAGGATTTTTAATTGCAACATCATTGCATGAAACTTTGACATTTCCAATTAAATTTTCATGGTATATGTCAAAAAATTAATTAGCTATAATAGTTATAATTAATTTATTAATTGGATCATCAATAATAATGCAGTTTTCATGTACTAGCAAAATACTGATGAATAATGATGGTGATGGCATACAAAATATCGAATATTGCTTATCCCGTATTTAGCAGCGACCAAAATTTTTGGTACGTGTACTCTATCGTCGATTTATTATCAGGAACAGTAGGATCCAGATTGAAGACCAGAATTATTAATTTGGCAAATTTTCGCCATAGAGATTTGTTATAAATTGTTGCCATGTTGGAATCCCAATTAGCTTTTTACTTTCTTCTTTAGATGTGGTAGAAAAACCCAGTCTTTCGCTCAATATCAACTTACCTAAATAGTTTTTAGGTCATGTTCTCTTCGCGTGATTGTCATTTTTAACTGACTGTTGGTGCATTCTTCAATTAAATTAGCTGACGGTTGAAACTAGCGTTTTGTTCGTTTTGTTTTTTTTGAATTAGAAGGAAAATTGTGCTTAGCTGAACAACTCACGCGAACGTTTGTAACATACGATTAATGTTCAAAATCCCAGGTATTTCGCGTTTAGAACAGTTTCTGGCTAACTTCAAGTTGTTTTTTTTTAAATTTGTATCATCTACTGTATTCCTGCTAATATAAAAGATAACAAGTTTTATTATCTTTTGTTTGTCTGTATCAGTGATATAGGTTGTTGTTTTTCGTATAATAATTGCTATCATCACATATACATTAGTATAACAATAACCACCAACACCTGTCAAGGCGGTTTCAACAATAAACGGAGCAATTTGTATCTCGCCTTACTCTACGAAACAATGACACCCAACATCGATTGTTATCGTGTCTATTGTCGTTGGACAATTGAAAAGAGGATGTAATTAATTACATCAATGTAAATTTTCGAATGGCTTCTTATTCATTTCAAATTCTACAATAGAGATATGAGAGGGAAAGAGAAAGAGAGAGAGAGAGACAGTATCAAAATCATTCTTCAACTAAATAATTGTAATATATTTAAGAGGGGACTTACCGATGGATTGATTCACAAACATTAGAGGCTTACAAATCGATTACAATTTTGTATCTGTTGTTAGCTATACATGCATATAACAGGGAAAGATTTCTATAATATTGGATTAATATAACTGGCACAATAATTGGTCATAGAGGAAGATTCGTCGGTTACATACATAGCTTTTGTTAATATTCTTTATGTAAAGTTATAATGGAGTTATTTGAACGTAAATAGAAATGAATAGTGTTTAAATTGATATTAATTTGAGAAATATCATCCATTTTGAGTGAGTCGTGATCCCTCATCAACTATTGCTGTATGATTAGATATACAACTATTGATCAGTGGCAGGTGGCCATTACGTTAATGTGACCTAACTGGAATGCGTTTTAATTAATTTTATACCCTATTACGCATCATTGCATCAACATTATATCTAATTGTGATATATGTTCTCTGAATAACCATTATGACATCTAGATTTATCCAATTTAATCTATATACGACTAGAAATAAATAATTAATATTTATTGATAAATTAGTAATAATATAATTAATTGTTATTTCCACATTAAATTGTTTGTTTCGTTAACGAATTTTTGTAAAATCTCATTATATCTCTTCGTTTCAAAGTAATTTAAATATAAATTAAAAAAATAAAAGGTTTAAATCACAAAATCCGATTAGACAACGTAAACACTACGGTACCGTCATTATTTCCGATCCATCTGATTCTTTCCTCGCAGTCACAACGACTGCTTTACGGTAATGTTACAAATTATGCGGTAGCAGTATTAAAATACGATCAGACAGCCATTTATTTGATTACTTTCGGTTTCACTGAAATTGTATTCTACACATATATATTTTATACAATTACCAAAACTTTTCACCATTTTATTTCTTATATTCTCTAATTTCCACAATGGATTCATGTTAACAACTTTTAAATCTATTAAATGAGATATTTCTATAAAGTAATCGATTTATGGACTTTACGAGTAAATATGCCTTTATCGAATGCGGAAAACATTCAAAGAGAGCATAGTAATGTATCAAACAATCTAATGATAGTTGCATTTACGATGCCATAAATCGTATGCGATTTTATCGGTGATAGTTTAACTAACTGAAAGTGGCTGCTGTTAATGTCACATTTTTAAACAATTTTAACAAAACCAACATTATTGTTTCTGCTTGTCTTTCTAACAATAAAATAAAATGTATGTTAGAATAATAAGTTGATGAAATTACTGGACTATTGATGCGCGACTGACGCCACTACCACCAGCTCCTCTACACTACCATCACCACCACCGCTACTGCTACCACTGTTGTTCCTTGAAGCGTTGCTAATGGAATGAAAACACAATTGGGACGTGTCTATAATGCTATAAACATGGTGCCTTATCATACAGAACGTATATTTACCCAAGACCGCACATGAACTCGCTCCTTCGTGCTAAATGCGTGCTCGCAATCATGATTTTCAAACTGTAGGGAGATAGTTAGTGGTGGTGGTGGTAGTAGTGGTAGTAGTAGTGGTGGTGATGATAAAACGACGCCACCATTCCTACTATTATTAAATACTCTTATAACATCTTAACGATTGTTTATTTTTCTTTTAGTTGTTTGTTGAATGAAATGTTGATTTTTCAAGTACGCTTTCGAGCATGTTTTTCCTTCTTTTTTCATTTCATCAGTTGGTAATTATAATAAACTCAAGTTGTAGATTGTTTCCAAGTTTACTTAGACTTTCATTAGGAACATTATTGGGATTTGTTAACTGGAAAACCACGTTAATTCTTTCATTTTACTGTAAGCTTATTTGGAGAACTTTGTTGTAAATTTGTAGGCTTCTGATTGGTAATACAGATGTGTTTTTAGTCTTCGGGCGCGCAGCCGTTCAGCACTAATGGAGTTCCGGATCTTCCCGGAATATGCATTACATTTTCTAACAAATCGTATCGTCTTCGTCTCTTCACCCTTCATGTGTGTGTATGTATGTGTGTGTGTACGTTTTACTGTTGTGATACTTTCACCCCCGCTTGTTTTTAACAGCCACATCCGTCGAAACGCCATGTGTTCAAATATAGGGAATAAAATATTATATTCTATCGATAAATTAGGGACGGGAATTTAATTTCGCTAATGTTAAGCTCCGTCTGGGATTAATGCCGCAATAGATGTAGTTCCATTAAAACAGTCCTTATTAATTCAATAAATTCCTGTTATGTGTTGGTTAATTTTGTTTACTCGCAATTTTTCTGTTGTTGTTTTGAATTGTAATAAAGGGAAAAGATGTTACCGCAGCTGTACTGTAATTTAATAACGACAACTTGAAGTCGAATTTAACATCCGGATTCTTGGTTTTTATTATAATTGGTTCGCAATATACATGAGATGGATGTGATTTTGTTCAGTGAAAAATAATATAAACAATCCTAACGTTTACACTGGTATGGCTGCTTCTCAACTGGTCCACTGAGAAATTGATTAATTCACTCTGTTGTCTCTCTTTAGCCGGAGTATATGCGTTAATTATTAATCGAATGGAATGTGGTGAATAATGCTAGAAACATGAGTTGTGGGAGTATATCGGTCTTCAGGTGAGCATGAAAGCTCTTCTATAATTTAATCTACAGCTAGAAACAGTTATACTACCTGCCTCATCTATTATGGACGCGTCCGAAAATATGATTGTGTGTACTGAAAAAAACACTAGGATTTTGTTTCATCACTCCCAAAACAAAAAAAGAAAGGTTCTTTAATTTTTAGCTCTTCAAACTCCGATGTACTGTCTAAACCGCTTCTCTATATAATTGGCATACTTTGTTTTGGGAAAAATTGCTTTCTATTTTCCCAAATGTACAATTCATTTGCATCAAATTTCGTTTGTTGGGCTAACAGTGTCGTTTTGAATTAAACATTTGACCCATTCGTTGTAGAATTTGGAGCGTGTCGATGCTGTTTTTTTTTTATAGCCTTCAGTTGCAAGTCTCGTCTCAATCTGTGAGTGGAGGCTTTCAATTTGGCAATCGGATTTATCGCGGATCGGCTTTTATGGACTAGTTCGAATGCTAATGCTATTAGTATGTAACATTGCCGTGCCTTGCAAATTGATCGTCATTTCTTCTTGCATTGAACTTCTCAACATTTTTTTTTTTTTGCGTAATTTCTCTTCTCTATTCAGCTTATGAAAAATTACTTTAAAAATCAAATGGTATTTTTTTATGACAGTAATAAAAAAGTATCAAAGACTTTTCAAGTCATTTAGGAAAAATTTGAACATTGAAGTCAAATTGAAAACGATTGATGTGGTTGAGAGAATATTAATAAAAACAAATTCAGCAATTTATTCAACTTTTACAAAAACAAGCTAAATTTGTTGTTATTTGGTGTTGTTGTTTGAAATTGTATCTGATTGTTTAAAATTTTATCCACTAGGGGTTGTTTTTACGATACGATTGCAATGACATTATTTTTGGGGGTGCATTGACCCTCGATCAATTTAAATAAATTTACATGTAAGAGACGGCGACTACGGTGATTCAGCATCAAATTCGGCTGTTAAACACGTCGTCAATGTTTTGAAAAAAAAAATACAGAGGGGTAAGGGTGCATCACATATTTAAACCAGACGGTATACGTGCCCGAATGCCTAGTTGTTACAAATTAATAATTGCTGACCTGTAGTCATGCTCCTGAAACACCCGGAAGAGCGTTACAGGAATCTAAATTAGTCTAAATGTAGAATGCTGATTTTTTTTTGTCTAATGGTAGTTTTGTACGGGAATTCTAAATGTACCTACGCATACAATTACTAATTTAGTTGTGAAAATAATTAGGTTTGTTAGTGTTAATGACTAGGGTCTAGAATGTGTCAGCAATTGAGAATTGACAGTAAATGTAGATGTGTAGTAAGGGGAGCAAAAGGAAGAAGGGTAGTTGACAAAAACAATTTCTCACCAAGATTAATATAACTATTCCTACTACTTAGTCTAATATCAACGAGTCGAATAATTTTGGGGGCTATATTGTAGCAATCTGAAAGTCAAATCAACGACTATACATCAGTGGAGTCTGTCACAGAAACTGTTTTATATTTGCAGTTCGTAATCGACAACGGCACGAATGTGGCTATAGAAAAAAATTTTTATTGACGATTATTGCAAATGACTCCCAAAAAATAAAAATGATTTCTTTCACGATAGAACGAAAAAGTATACGGAATAGTAGCATTGATGATGATAATGATGATGATGATGATGATGGTGACATATTTCAAACAAACTCGCTTCATTTGCTAGATGTCAAACGCATATAGTTCAACCAGTGAATATAACAAAATGACGCTCACTGTAGTTGTTTATATAAAATGAATAATTATTTATCATTCTATATAATATGAATGAATCAAATGAAAAAGCGAAATAACGACTGAAACGAATTGAATTTAAATCGAATGAATGCCGGAATTGTTCTTGTACATATTTGCCATTAATATAGACAGTTTATTTATATTGACAAAAATGTGTATTTGATTGCCAATAATTTATCTTCTAAATATTTACAACATTTAATAAATAACGGAAGTGTTATTTATTTTCACAAAGCTCTTACAATAGTTCGTTATTTAGAACAATTGTTTAGCTTGGTGGGTGTCTGTATGTGTAGATACGTAGTTATAAATGAAATAATGCAACAACTATGTCAATTAATAATTAGAAGATAATTTGCGGTATTTCACTTTCAGTTTTAACAATATAGCAGCTTATAATTACTAGTTTTTATAATAAAATGATTATTATTATGTTCAATAATAATTTAAGTGACATGTTATGATTGTAGAAAAATTTGTTTATATAAGATTGCTTAAATAAAGGTTTAGACTTTGTTCCTATAATTAAAATTAGATTATTTTCATGTTTGAAATGCTTTCACAAACACACACCAAAAATTCATAACATCAATGGTTCACGTACAACACGGATACGGAAATAGAATTAAGTTATACGAGATTTTTCAATTAATTATTGCATAGTAAAGCCGTAATGAAATTTAATCAGAAATTTTCAATAAATTTAAATTACATTCAACGTTAAATAATTTTTATACTGAAGAATGGTAGATGAAAAAAAATGTACAAATAATTAATTCATAAATCCAATAGTAGTTTTGAATTTAGAGAGAACAAAAGACCATCTCTGACAAAGAAATTGACATTAAAAATACACTCTTGTTGCTCAAGTATTGAAAAGACTACTGCTGACATTGGGCTAATTTTGACAACAATCCTTCCTGAATCTTTGGTTTTATAGCAGAACGCAGTTTTATTATGTAAAAATCAAAACATCCTTCACAGCTAATGTTGCTGTGAATCTTTGGTCGAAAAAATATCCCAAAATTTACAAATTGCGTTAAACGTCTAGAAAATTTGGAATACTGCCGTATATTTTGCATTATAATTAAGAAATAAAGCAACATTAGGTAAGCATTTAAATTCGATTTTTCGTAATATTAGCAATTATGAAACCAATTCCTGAAACTCTACTGAAACGCTGTTGCCCTAACATTAACTCCACTATGACAAGATGAGTTATGTTAGCTTTTCTTAAAGTCAATATTCCAACAAAACCATAGGAAAATACCTCAAAGCCCCAATAGATTAAAGTCATATTTTCATTCAAACAGAAAGAAAACTGGCACATTATTTTGAAGGAAAATCCATGTTTTCTTTGATATAACGTGCTTTCTTCAATGTCTATAATCAACGATATCAGCCCACAACTATTCACTGGTGGTGCTGTTTATTACACCATTGGGTTATTGTGTGTGCTTTGGTAACATGCCAAGCAGGAGGAAGGTATAAAATTGAACATTGCTAGTCTTTATTATGATTCTCGAGTTTTGTATGTTATACTATATGGATAAGTGTGTGTTAGTGTGTATTGAAAGAAAGACCAAAGATATTTGATTGACAAAGAAAGCCTCAAGTTATAAGGGAGAAACTGTACAAATATTGGCAGAAGGCGACTTCAAAGCCATCCGAAAATTGCTATCTATTTTCATATGATTGATACGTGACGTCATGGTGAGATCGAATTTTGATTTTTCGAAAAGATGTCAGAATGTGTATGAAATTTGAAATTTTAAAAAGTCAATATTCTGTCGTTATTCTGAATTCAATATTTGGTTGTTGTTTTTTTTTTTTTTGTTCTGTAGACAATGAATCATCCATCATCATATGGTGTATACAGTCCGAGGGTTAAATCTGTCTATGAATATTTCATGTCGTTTTCGCATAAATTATACACATATACATACATTTTTTTTCTCTAAAATCCTCTTTCTTAACCCTCAAATATTACGTTTTATTGATTTATTAAAATACTATCAAAAGACCTCTCCGTACACGCAACTATCTAAGGGATGATATCATGCATGACTGGAAAAATATTCAAAGCCGATTATGTGTCCGAAATTTCACCATGTTGAATCAGCATTGGCTGTCAGTGCCCCATCCCTTCTAGAAATAATTCACGAACCCTAATTTCGGACATATACTTACTTGATATTCTGTAAATGTCCACACTTAACTGCGAAATTAAAGCATCCCCTAAGAATTGTGTGTACTGTTAATGATTTGATTCTCTGATAGAAGACAAAATCACTAATTTAATTACCATTCGAAATTAGATAGTTTAAGCGGAAATTACAGTTGGTCTGTTGTTGTAACACATGCAACAGAAATCAATTGATTTTCTGTGCATAATATCCGAGAAACAATCAACTTTATATCAAACAAAGAGACCAAAGATATAGATAGATTGTTTGGGTGAGATGGGGAGAATGCAGTATAACCGCCACAACCAACCGAAAATCGAATATATCTCAATCTTGTTGACAGATGTGTTCTAATAATGTTGGGCCGTTTTCAATATTTCAACAGCACGATGCGGTGATATTTTTTCCTGCTGACGCAATGCAAACCTTACGATGATATATCGTAGTCTGCAACCAAATTTCACCATTACATTATACTATAGCCAATTCAATGTTGTGTAGAAGGTTAAATTTTAGGAACGATACTAGGAAATATGAATCATAAAATGGCAAATCTTCTTTTTTGCCGTTGAAAGCTTTTCGGGAAGTAAATCGAAAATATTTGTGTACAATTTTTGTTGTAATTTTAAACATTCGACATGGAATAATATCATGGTCCTTTACAATTGTCGGGCACGTATCAATTGACTAAAGAATTAATCGCAATAATGAATGAGAGTGTTGTGCACGCGACTTGTAAATTGATTCTATTTGATATTATGGACCCTAAATGAATATTTGTGTAGATGTGGGGCGGTGCACGCGTGCATCCCATTTGATCATAATGAACATCAAAGTATTGATGCCTCTTATACCACGTCTAATACGACTTATAAATCAACAATTAAGTGCAATTATTTTTATTTATCGAGGCTCTTCTTACAAACTCCATCAAGCGTACTAATTCAGATTCCTTTAGAATCCTTTGTAGTCATCAACTGTACTAATAATAATTAGTAAATGAGTTCATTATTAGGGTACTTGTATTGTGCAATAATAATAATAATAATAATCATCATCAGAAAGTGTGTGCTAGGTCGATTTTGTGTCCTCTATGGTAATCCTCTCACATAACGGTTGTATCTCATGGGCACTGGGGATCATTGTGACGTATATCTAATGAAGACTGTCGCTGGATCGGGATTTTCTCAGCTAAACGTGTTAAGATGTGTGTTCTGTGCGATAGTGGGATTACCGTCGAGTAAACGATTTGCATTCATGAGGCGATACAAGATTGCTACTAAAACAAATATTAGACTTCCGACTTCTAAACACTTTACGAATAATGGTGAAAATATGTCAGTTATGTTTTGTGTTGATTATAATTCGATAATACGTGGTAACGATATAATTTTTAGAAGATTAATGGAAATAAATTATAATGTATGATGATGTATAACTTCACAATTCAATAAAATTGTAATATTTTTTATACCTTATTTGTGAAATTGTATTGAATTCATGCATAATTGAGATCGATTTGGGAATATAATTCGTACAACATCTATAATGCAGTATGCACACACACACCCTTTGCCGCAGTTCCCTGAGGTCTACTATTCTACTAGTCAGGCAGCAATAAATTGCAACCCTGCGTGCACTGTCCACCATCATGACAGATTAGTACATCATCAATCATCGACTGCAACATGATAACAACGTTAACCACACACTACCATTTAATTGAAATATGTATCGCTACTAGGTACATACAGCATCCTGTAGGATTTATTCCTTTAAATTATGTGTTCTTATAGAAGTCTATAATTAAAGAAGAATTAGTGACAGGGAAAAAATTGAACACCTTAGGGATTTCAAGTTAACACTGCATACTACATGGTAGAATTTAGTTCTGGGAATAAATTAACATAAAACTTACATTAGAACGGAAAATTCATGAGCACAAAGGGCGGTAGTTGTGTAAACGGAAGATTATTAGAAATGGGGATTGTACGCAATTATGGGAGATGATGGTGTAACATATCTCTGAGTCATGCTTAAGCATTATACGAGTCCGATTTAGAATGTCACCCTTAAAACTGGCCATATCCACAGTGTATGCTTATATGTATATGTGTGTCCCCTTTTTAACTTAGTTAATGACAAATAAGAACTATAAGCCGCAATGAATATCTGTACTTATCAAGGGATTCGTAATTACCATTCCTGTATATTCCAACAGCATCTATGGGATTATAAGAGTTGCGGCTGTATATTGTCGTAATTTGTATGTGCAGGATTTTTTTATTGTGCTTTTTAGAGCTATTACTACTGAATTGATTAAGTATAGCAAATTCTTTATCGTTTGCGTGAAAGTTTATTCTTTTTTATAGTTTCATTATAGGGAACGTAATTTGGGGTTAATTAAAATTAAGGGTATGAAGCAGATGTTTTGTCTTCAAGTTGATATTCTATAAGCTCTAGGGGATGCGCAAGATTTTTTGCAGCAAGAAAATTGTCGAATTGTTTATGCCCCACAATCATAGTTACCAATGTGGGGTTTTCGTTTTGTGGGGTTCTGTTCGTATGAAAAAAGAAAGTGACGCGTTTAATCCTTTTTCTGTTTATAAACTTGATCAAAAAATGCGAATCTCAGTTCTCTGTCCACCCCACATATTCTAACGAGGAACTAGATGGGATGACTGCTGGTATATATGCCAATATTAATCTCACACTTCGGCTCCTCTTCATATACATATTTTCTTTAAATATCCTATACTGTAGAGTCCCGTCACGTATTACATTCCCATCTTAACGTATTTGGATCTATATCTATCTATCTATATGATTATGTGAAAATGTGTGGGTGCAACACTGAACAAAAGACAAATTAATACCTTTAGATGCTAGTTGGAGGGTGTGTCTAATACTTACTGATTGCGAATGTCCTAATTAACGCCGCAGGAGATGACACACCCTTTTGAAATTGTACTACATTGGACCCTAGGTTTTAGTAATTACTTTTTACTTGATCTCTATGTTTACATGTACTGTACATTTACTAGTTAATGTATAAACGTTGTAAATTTAATTGTATATAACTGTGTTGTTTTTTCTCGCATCATTATTTTTTCTTCTTTTTTTTTACAAATAAATTTCCGGATAAAATTTTGCAGTAATTTCTCACATAGACTCAGGTGTTTTACCTTCCTACTTTCTACCAATGGGACAACACTTATCAACTCATGGCGCATCGTTTATCATAATAACAACTCGTTCTTATCGCGCCCCCTGGTGCGGAATACAGTCGCCATTTGCATAACTTCTAATCTGCATACACTTTGTAATTTGGGAAACAAACTTTACGAATGCACTAATTCGTTTTTTTTTGTTGTTGTTGCGTGCCTAAAAATTAAATAAGATGATCGAAAGAAACAAACTTTCCTTCACCCTTTGCCTTTTTTTTTCTGTGGTTTATCTTCGTTGAATGTATAATAAGTATGTTGAATGAATGTTCTTTCTTCTCCATGTTCTATTTTATCCTGTTCATTGTTTCGGTCAGTTACGGTAAGAATAAATGATAAAAGACGAGATAAAGAGGAAAATGGTAAAGATGAGTTTGTGGTTGAACATAGAAGAATAATGGTAGGTAATCTTTTCGACCGTGAAAATGTGTTTGCGTAAAGGAGCAGTTATTTTACACTAGATTAAGGTTGTTGCTCACGTTACCACCTAATCTGCTTGATCTTGTTGATGTCCCAGTTTTAGAACAGGTGGGAAAAGGCTAGAGACTAACTACTAGAGTGATAGATTTGTCTTTGACGGGTAGGATTACGACGACAGGTGGCCAATTAAACGCATTCATATTTCAAGTAATCGATTAACTGCCATTACAAACTTTATCCTAGCTTCAATGCATATTTGATGTGATTGATTGTTTAACTGGTTGGACATTGAACCACCAGATTCGAGTTTATCTCGTCGAAGGGTTCAACTTTACAATTTCCACACTACGTGCCAAAACATAAAAATGAGTAGGTATCAAAAGCTGGAAAAAATTTTCATATTTGCTGGCTGGATGATCCGATTTTTTTATTTTTTTTATTATAAATAAATGACTTGATTTATGTGAATTGTGTGTCGTGTATTAGAATTTAAAGTAATTCCACATTATGCGTATATATATTTTTGAACGTTTCGAAGATCAGCTTGATTCCAGCCTCTTTTGTCCTGAATAAGGCATACAGTATTACAAAAGAGGGGGAATAATCTTAGGTAGTTGAAATATTGCATATTGCAAGACTAGATGGCGTTGGATTCTATGTAATCCAATTTTGCTTCCAGTCGCCGTAAATATATCCAGTTCCAGTAACGGGGTTTAAAGTAAATAAATTCACTGAAATGCTATTAGCATTATAGCAATTGGACTATAAAACATCCACTTCGGATAACATGGTGGCTTTATCGTCGACTCGTTGGCATGTTATAGTCCCATGTCTCCAGTTATTTCTTTAACCCATGTTTTATTTTAACCACCACTCCTAAGTAAAGCAAAAATATTTCCATCGTTCATTAGAAACGGATAGACAGAAAAATGCAAAGCCATATGTTGTTGTCAGTGACAGACGTTGCACAATCAATCCTTACCGACTTTGGACTCGACCGACCGAGAAAAACTAATTAAAGAGATTAATTGCGGTCGTCCAGTAGGTCGATATTCTAAATAGATGGGCCCTCTCTGCTGTCAGTGGTGGTTGTGGTATAGGTATACAATAATAGTTATATTCTGTATGTGTATTGTAAAATCCGGATAACGAAAAAATATACATATCACAACTGTAGTCCACTGATTGGGATTATTTCGAATGTGTGGCAATAGGATTTTCACCAAAGCAATTACGAGCGGAAATTAAAGAGAAATACACCACACACTGTGGAAAAACGACGAGATATGCAAATGTAAAATTTGGAAACAAAACAAAGAAGAGACGGTTTGCAATTGTCTTTGTTATCAATGAGAACTTCAGCAGAATGTGGAATGAAAAACCTACAAATTTTTTCGAGATTGACTGACTTTTTTGCGTGTAAATGACAATTTCACGCTAAATTTAAATTTACAGCAATCATTTTAACATTGACGATATTTTTGTAATGTTTAACTTTTTTCATGAGTTTAGATTAGAATTCTCTCGACAACGATTGATTATCCCAAGGATTCCCCTGTAACTAATGGTCAAAAAAAAGACCGATAGAGAAAATTCTATTGTTGAATCTACGTCTGATTAATAAAACAAAATAGTTGGATATAAATTTGCCTAATACACGTTAATACCTTGTATTCTGGAAGCGTTTCACTACTGTACAGTTTCCGATAATCCAAAAAGTTCCAATACTCTATTCGCATTACTGTGTGTAATGCTGATGGAAGAGTCTGAGAGGGACAGATGATATTGGGGTAGTGGTAATCGATAGTAAATCGGATTGAAAGTTGAAAAACATCGAATCTTGTCTATTCGATACTAGGAATTCTATGGTGAACAACACTTGGCACTCCGGTGCAAGTGAGTTGAACATTTTAGGAGACCTTTCCACTTTCCTTCTACACATTGAGAACCATACAAATATACAACAAAAATCGAATGAATTTGTTTCTAGAACGGTCAATTGGTGTCAATCGATTGTTGTTCGTCTGCTACAATCTCTTTTCGTATGTTGTTTTATAAATTTCCACTTTACTTTAACAAAATTGAATTTGTTCCTCTTTATTTTAAAATTACACGTTGCAGAAGTCAGGCAAACTAGAGTTTATTGTTAGACAACATTCTAATAGTAATCAGATGAGGTTATCTTATCGGTATTGACATTAACACTCACCCCTTGTATATTCGAGTACCAATTCAACTAACCTAGTTCAATATAATCTTTAGCGCCACGATAAAGGCTTCCGAGAATATGGTGGATAAGCTAAGTACATTTACTCATAGAAACTTCCACTTACTGCTCCAAGTTATAGATCGACATGAAGGAATTGCTTGAATAAGGGAAAAATTGAATGATGTCGATCAACAACGAGGTTCGATACTCCGTTGTAGAAAAGATTACACAAATTTTCTTTATTGTAAACGGTAGAGTTTGCCATTTCTATAGATCGAACACATTTTCAAGATCATAGATACCTGTCTTATCCATTCTCTATTGTGTTCACCAACTCTAAAATAACTCCACAACGGTATTGATTAATTTTTAAAAAATACAAGATAAGCAATAAATTTTGAATTTTTTAATCAAGTATCGATCGTATCTATGATTTCAATAGTTGTTTTGTAATTTTAATTAACAGTCAATTGTTAAAATGTTTGGCATTTTGCCAAATAGATAAATATTTCCATATAAATGTAAGCATCGAATCTTGTTTTATTTGGGACATTCCTCAAATATTGTGTATAGAATAGCCACAGATTCAGCTATCGTAATATCCGGCCAAGTTCAAGTTGCTAACTGGGTTTAGTTAGATAGAGTTGTAGAGTCAACAATTGTAAAGGACTCTTCGAACGAGTAGGCTACTGTATTGACAAGCGATAAAGTAAAGTTACAGCTTTATCGGGCAAGCGCCAATTCAAGCGCGAAATTGAAGATCGACTATGAATCATCTTACTTAAAATTTCACAATGTATCCAAGTGTATGTGTATATAAATATCTATCGATCTATCTACCTATGTATACATAGTAGACATACAATATTAGACTTGTATTTTAGTAAGAGCACACGATAAAATAATTCTAAATCTGTTAGAGTTATTCTGCTTTCTACGTTCGTCGACTTTCTTTCTCATCAACCATTTTGTGTCAAATAAGCGTCTCGTCATTCTGATTTATGTCTTACATCTTGACAGGGTCGACTAATTCGTTAACGATTTTTAATATCACTCCCTTGCTTTAATATGTCGTTTCGTTCCTAATCTCTATCTCTCTGTTCTTTTTCAAATAAATTTCAATCTCGTCAGTTGAATCACTAGTTTTCCTCTTCAATTTCCTTGGCCAGTATCTTATACCACCCCTACTCCCTAGCACCATTTAGTATCGAAATTGCCGATATTGCTTAATGAGCAGTTTATCGGCCATATACTTTGGTGTCATTGGAACTTTACGACGGACGAGGAATTAAACATATTTATCTTTATCAAACATCATAGGCCGGTTGTTTTTCACTATACATTTAAATTGCCTTGTGAATTGAGTATGCCACGTGGCATATAAAGTCAACATTTTTTTTCTTTCTGAAATACTGTCAGACAACGAAACGTTATCGTTTTATATTTGTTCGCGTTGATGGATAACAATACAGACGCTAAGAAGACACGACCATTGTTTTGTTCCTATTAATATCTGCCAACGTTTCGGCACTAAACCAATTATGAGAATCAACACAAATGCGTATACATGAATGATAAATCTTTAATACACAATTGTCCCCCTTACCGTCGTTCACTTGAACTAACAATCCATCGCATCATTATTTACGATGATGATATTGTGGAATCGTAAATTTTCGAGATGATATTATATAAACGTTAGGCAAAGGGGAAGGGGGGGATGAGGAACATCCTGCCATTATCTTTTAACAGTGTGCTAACAAGTAAACAATTTTTCGAGTGGATAACAATTGAACGATTCCGGGAGAGCTTTCATTTTTTTCCCCTCAGTGCTATTGATAATATTAGGTTTTCCTCAACTTTAAGTAATTCTATTGGTTTAGATGAAATTGTCGAAGGTTTGTTGTTTTTAGAAGACACTTTTAGATGGAACGTTTTCTTTCTCTAATAAATGGTGTTGAATTGAATTTATTGTTAAAGTCTTGTTTTTATAATGTAATAGACAAGAAGATGTGCTGCTACTATTCATATTTCAAGATTTAAATTTCATTTAGAAAATTTTCCAAAGAAGTAAGTGAATTTTCCAGTATTTCCAGTTCAATAAGTTGTTCGTAAACAATGTTGGATTTGTGCTTTTGTTCACTAGTTTGTGTTCCCTTAGAGAAATTGCAATAGTTCGTATTTTCTTTTAGAAAACATAAAACTGATGTTTAATCATGGATTAATTCCTGAATCAACGTACAAGTCAAGTAATTTGTCTGCCAACATTGTACGGATCTGGAAATTCATCAGAACTTGATTTATGTTGTTATATTAGGATTGTTGATATATACATATAGAAAATGGTATTATTAATACTTTATCTTGCTTAACATCATTAATTTAAGTTTATAGTAAGATGAGAGAAGCAGCTTTCAAATCGAAAAACGAAATTCATCTATTCTGTTGTCGTCGATTTTATATAAATTCTGTGCCAAGTAAGGCTTTGCAAATTTTAAAAATTTCTACATCAACTGAATAACGAGAAACTTTTTTAATAAAAAAGCAAGATGATGTTTGAACTTTAAAGTAGGGCACCAGCTAACATAAAAATTGATAAAATTATAAAGTTGCATTTGTATAAAAGATGATATGTTGTTTAGAGGTGGCATTATCACTTTTCGCTAAAGGCATCATGTTGTTGTTCTTTATGTTTTACGTTCAACATTAAAGTAAAACATATTTACGCTGTACGTAATCCAAGTTCCCTGTTGTGTACATACTATACTTTTCCCCATTAAAGCGTCTACCTTTTGTTAGTCCAAATATCTAACACAACAATCAATATTGTTAAAAATTAATAAGAAAAATAAGGTTAAGAATTACACGTGATTTTAAACGAAAAATTGGTTAACCAAAAAAATTCTTTGCTATTTTAATTGAAATTTATGTTGTTATTGCATGATTTTATATCATCGAATTGTTATTATTATTATTGTTTTTGTTTGTACAATTGTTGATGTCGTTGAAATTTTTGATAAAACTATATATATCTTAATATATCAGTTAGGCCCTGAAGAAGCCACTAAACAGTGGCGAAACGTCGGCATAATTGAACATTAAATAATTATTCAATCACATATATCCTAATAATCCAAAACCTAATCAATATTGTTGTTTTAATTTTTCAAATTGTTGTTTTATCATTTTCTCAAAGAATTTCCAAATTTAAATAAACATTAAATATAGAAAAGAAAGTACAGTAGTAGACTTAAGGGAGTAGGAAAAAAATCAACGTCCCATTTTTAGATTTCATTCGAGGGGTAGCTAACAATGAGAAATGGGTCTGATTAGGTTTGTTTGGTTGTCGGACGTGTCGTAGATCTAGGACCGCTTTCCAGTCTACTGCTTCTGTCAAGTTACAAATTCAATTTGAAAAAGTGTGAGAAACTTACATAACACTATTCTCTATAACTTACTTCAATATTCGTTTAGTAAAGTACGAAATTGAAAGTTGATTAAGTATTTCCTTTTTTTCTATGGTTTTTATTTTATTAAAGTTAAATTTGCATCAATAGAAGATTAAGAAGGAAACAAGACACAGTTTTGTTAAAAGTAAAACTGGAAATTTTAATCGCTTTAGAAGTCGTAACTATAAATTAGATCAGAGGTTGAAGGAATCTTATTAGCGCTTAATTAATTTAGTTCAGCTAATAAGTTCTCTACAATTGTCAGGTTCATTGTTAGTCGATAATCCACTTTGAATATTTAACTTGTCGTACTTTTCGTTCCAATAAACAACAGCAATAATTCATGGGATTACATATCTGCTTTCATTATTTATTGTTTAAAAAAATAACTGGAATATTTCATTAATTTTAAATGAATTATTGATTATATAGCTTTGCGTCAAATGTCCGAGAATAAAAAAATAACAAAACTACAAATGTAGATCATTTTCATTTCTATTGTTGTTATTGTTGTTGGTGTTGCTGTTGTTGTAATCAGTACAACAACTTTAGCCCTTGAGAGACTCTCTTCCGTACAATTTGAGTTTAATTGAAAACGATGACAATTTCAGCTACGTAATTATAGTCCTTGGCCGTAGCGGAAAACCGGTGTAATATTATAAAAGTTGTTGAGACTGGCCCGATGGCGTGATAACAAGGAGCGACGTTTTAATTAACATTATGAATACAGATAATACTTTATGAATTATGTTGTTCAATAAAAGATGTCCAACTATGTATAGTTTAACATGTTAGAAATGGGGAAAAACGGGGCAGTTACATTTAGCCCTATAGTATAGTTGCTGTGCAATTCAATTTCGTCTGTTATAAAATATTCATCAAGATAAATCAGAATGGGGAGTCTTTCTGTTTTAAATATTCAATTCAGGAGAAATGCTCGAATAAGTCCGTTGTTGTTGTGTAATGTGCACGCGAGGATAACATCATGGTAACGGAGTATAGTGACTGTCACTTTAGGCATTCCCAACGAACAACCGTCACTGACAGACTTGTATTAAAACAATGCTGTTGTTGTGAGAACATCTTAGATAAAAATGGGTGGAAAAAAGGATCCGACAAAAACACAACTAAATGTTTGAAGATTTTCATCATGACAACACCAACTTTTCAGTTTTGGTAAATTCCAGAACAATTTAGCAATTGTTTCAACTTGGTGTAAAAAGATATATATCTATCTTTTTTCACAGACATCATCAATCACAATTTTCTTGCCAAGATTTCCTGTCAAATTTCAAATTACCTTTTGTTATTTTTTTTTGTAATTTCATTTACACTAAAGCTATCAAAATGTCTTCTAAATATATTTTTTATTAGCGAACACGAAAAATGACTCTCTGACTCCTAATGGCGTTCACTGCTGTTATCGCGACTATTTCTCAAAATGAATTCATCCACAAGAGAAAGTTTTCTGCGGTGGTGATCTTTGTCACTGATCAAAATAAATTAATGCCTATGCGCGGATTATACTTTTAAAACAGTTTAAAACTCATAGTAAGATATCGGCGTTGTCGTCGTTATTTATACAAATTTGTCTTCATTCATACAATGCTCGTCTCCAAATTTAATCTTGAAACTTTTGCATTATCAAGATTTATGTCATCACTGAGCTGGTTAAGTGAACCCACTTCGTTTAAAAAAAAAAAAGTACACTTATACAGTTAGCAAACGGGAAATGAGAAACGAAAAACGTAATTTTTCATTCTCATACAGTTAATTTTGTTAATTAATTTAAAAAGACCAAAAAAAAAAACGAAAATTTAACAAGCACAATATACGATTTTATTCAAAACACTGGTAGGTCAATTTATATTAAAGCAAAATCTGCTACATTTTCACCCCATTATGCGAAACAAGGGTCCGATATTGTTCTGAAATAAAGCTTGGTTGTGGTAATGCTGAGTCCGCACCAATACTAGCACTATTCTGTTCTAATTATCCTCCACCTCCTCAACAGTCTGCAACATAAGCTATTTCTCATTAAAAGTTGGTTCACATTCTGCTAGATACATGACGTGTACGATAATATCCCTTCAATCTATATTATATAATCACATATATCTATAAATATATGGAAATATATATGTATAGAGGTGTGTATATGTACTGAAATCTTGTTTGTCTTTATGACTCAGGTTACAGCAACTGTTGCAATTATTGTTTGAAACTTTGAGGTAATTTTGCATTTACGCCACAGGACTAACTAACCATTCGTTGACATAGAATTTTATTGTGCTACACTTGAGATATTATTTGTTGAATATTGGACGATTGTGTTAATTAAATTCATAGTTAAATATTTAACATTTGAATTTTCCAAAATTGCAATATTACGTTATAAAATATTTGTGTTGGCATTCCTTAGTAAAGTATGTGTTCATTTACACCGGAGAGAGTAGACCAGCTTTACTAGTTTACTTGTCGTAAAATATATTTTATTTAGAGAAAACTGGAATACGAAGACATAATGAATATAATAACGCCTGCTGGAAACTGATAAAGTAGTAAGGGTTGTAATAAACGAATAAAATCTCATATTACACGCGATAATGTCTTATAAACATACGAAATACCGAAAGTATGAGTATTTCTTCATCTATTTGATATTAACATGTCGCCTCTTATACACACCATTGTTGGATAGTTCCTAAACTATTTGCCCAAAGAATCTCTTTGAATTTAAACGTAATTTATCATTGTTGGATATGAAATTGTGGTTGCAGTTTGTGAAATTTATTCATGCCAAGTATCCGGCTTTTAACATTTCACGACAATCTCTTTGAATTCTTGCGGAAAAACATCAATCTTTTATTAGTTATCGACAGGCAATCAATCTATTTACAACAGCATCAACGCAATACTGGATACATAATCCGATTTCAATGTATTGTTCTTTTTTTTTGTGCTATACTGTTCTGATCAAAAAGCTGAAATCGTTTAAGCCTTCATCCGTCTCAGCAAACACTATTCCAACATCAGTGCATTATATTATGGATTAGAACTGGAAAAATATCAAAGTTTTTTTGTTACCGTTTCAGGAACTTTTATTGAAAGCGCTTTTGGGCAATATTTACGTCTAAAGAAAGTGTCAGTCAATCTTTCTTGCAAATTTTAAGCAGCACCATTATCTATCGATCGTAACGATAATAATAGTTTGAAATGCCACCTCTCTACAGATACTCGTCTTTCTAATGTTGTTGCATTATCTTTTGACACACAAAACCTATATTTACCATTCACTAAAAGTAACTCTTATGTTTTAAAGGATGTCTCTTTCAAGTACACTCATATGTTGAAATTGTAATACCCATCATTACCTTTCGTATAAATATAATAGTTGTTACTTTGGTGTCATTGTTTGTGAAAAGTAATGGAAATTACTATGAAAGCCTGTTAATGCAACTTTTGCATGTTAGTAACAAAAGCTTGTGTGAGTGCAAACACGTCAACGTAATTAAGCAAAATTCACGCCTTATTTCACAAAATTTTCGATTTTGTTGTTAAATTATAGTAAACAACAAAATGAAATTAAAACAATTAGGATTCGAATCACTGTCAACTATCAAATGTTGCTTTTCTCCTCTTTTTTTTGAGTAGACATATCTGCAAAGAAACATGTCTGTTAGTTGCGTGTTGCTACTGACAAGACTTAAATTACTTATTGGAGGAATTATTTAGAAAATCCGTCTACGTTTGCTGTATTTCTAACATTGGTGGCGTGATATTATCCATTGTCTGACATGGCAAAAGGGGTAAGAATCAGATAGATAGATAGATAGATAGATGAAGGATAGAAAGGGAGTTGGGGAATAGCAAAAATACGATTAATTTTTAATTTGACTTGATGCTGTTATACGTTGTGACTCGCTTATAATACACAAAGGGAATGAAGCACTGGAAAACAATTGAATTATTTGCGTGCAAAAAGCTTCCTGCTGGTAAATAATATACATACACACACGCACATACTACAAACAAATACACAATTTCCTTTTTTCTTATTAATATTTTATTTTCCAACAAAAGTTTTAATTTATTTAATTTTTTGTTTGAAATATAGTTTGTGATGCTGTTATACTGGAATATCCACAAACTTGTTAGTATTTAAATTGATGTAGACATCATATGCTTGTGATAAAATAATAATCATAAGAAATATAAAGGAAACGAGATGTTTCCATGACGACCTGCCTAATGGTTTTCGCGTGTCGTTCACATTAGGCCAAATTTCTACCACACATTTTGTGATTACCATTTGCATCATCAAAACTTAATCTTGCTGCAATTTCGGTTTTTTTTTTCTTCATTCATTAGCAAAACATTTTGCAACGTTTATTGAAATGGGGAGGGACTTGTGTCTATTTCGATTTCATTTAAAAGAGAATCGAATTTTAAATTTCAATCAAGGTAAAGGCAGTTTAAAAAGTAATCTTTTAATAGATTTTCTAGACGATTAATTTCGAACTAAATGATCGTAAAATTATGCAAAACGATGCTTTTAAATGGTGTAGATCGAATCTCTTGTATTTCAAGTGTGCTGTATATTCGTTGGTCTTCTCATGATGGAACACATAGGTTACGTTTGAATATTATTAAAACTTTCTGTTAAGGTAATCAGAATAATCTTTGTGAATCAGGCCAGTGGCAGTTAATCAGTGGTGGATTAAGTCCTTGGAAATCCTTAAGCACAAGATAATTCTACACTTGAAGGTTATCAGAAATTTTAAATATTCGAGATGGCTACAAGACTGAAGTTTTAAACATGCACGTGTAGAGTCAACCACCATTGTAGTTGAACATTCAGCACCTAAATTTCTAGGTTTGATCCAGTAAAGACAAATTGATGTTTGTTTGATTTTTTTTCACACCATTAACCCAAAATAGTTGAAATATTAATAATAGGGTCGCTGATTATTGGACATCGAGTATTGTTTCTATTGTACCGTTTATATTGATGTTTTTTTTTTTTAGTTCATAGTTCTCATTTAACAATTTGAAAATACCATTAGATAACTCAAAATTGATTTATATGTTGGACATTTTACATAGAGCCCTCTCTATGTAATGGATTTCATCTGATACTATTGACATTTAAACTCAAAACATGCAAATGAAATTTAACACTTCTGACAAATTGCAGATAGAAATAAAATATGGATGGTAGGCATTATCCATATAGATAATATGGAAATTAAGCATTCGAATAAATCTAGTCCATTTGAATTTTTCATCAATAATAAATAGATACTTTTTTACAGATTTGTTTAGATTCTAATCTATAATAAACACTTCTATAAAAAGAATGTTTACAAAACCATATGAACTATAATAACAAATACAGGATGTATCCTTTTCATTTGTAAAGTTTATTTTTTTTGTAAAATAAGGGAAAATATTCTGTTAGCTTTACAAATAATAGAAAAAAAATCACTTGTATATCAAAATAATTTGCCATTTGTTACGAATTTTCACCAAATCGATCTACTTTCATTGTTGATTTGATAAAGATATAGCTTAACGTGAATATTCGATTAATTTTGATTTTATTGGATAAAGAACGTGGTTGATGTGTAACGCAGGTGTTCGGTAAAAGCTCCAATTGGTATGCGAACAATGTGATTTCTGATCGAAGGTTGAAAGAAGAAGAAGAAGAAGACGAAGCAACCAGAAGTATATTGAGAAATTTCAAATATCTGATTGCTATTCAAGATTGTTAAAAATCTTGATGGCAGATAAGGTTTTGATACGACCATATCAATGCAATGCAATGTAAGTTGACTTGTCTAACCACCAAACACCAGCTGAGATTGTGCTTCTTGAATACAACACCACAATAGAGAGAGTGTGTGTGTCAGATGTATTTTGAAAAAATGAAAAATTTAAAGAAATTTAAAGTCAAACGACACGTACCCGAGTGGATTTTACAAATCATTAAATTTTGTATATTATTGGTTTCTATGCTGTCTGAGATTTTTGAATAATATCTATGTGCGTTTTAATCCAGCTCGTTGGTATAGAAATGTTTTCATTTCAACAACAAAGTGGTCTACTTTTTTTAACCCATAAACATATTTTTCATGCGTTGTACGTTAGTATAAATTTATTTTATTACATCGTATTTTTTTTCAAAAAAAAACCGCAGAAATCAGAAAAAATTTTTAGCCAGGATAGTGGTACGAGAAATTTATGATGTCTGATTACGTCGTTACGAAGAGATTGCCTACTTTTTATAAACGACCAAGTCATCAACGAATTAGTTGTTAGATATGGCTTTATTTACTGTTATTGCCATAATACCCACAGAGTGTAATGTTATTGAAAATGTACAAAAAAGACACCCCTTATCATTTTCAATTAAATATTCGAATATTTCTGTACGACAAATGTCAAGATGCCAAAAAATGTACACAAAGCGACTATGTATATGTGCATAGTTGTCGTATATCAGAACGACCCGGTTTGTCCTGTTCTATAGATATAGGGCGGCATAGCTTTTGGATATGGAGCACAAAGTGGCGTCAACCTGAAATGAAATTGCTCGGGTGATTAATCGCCGCAATAGCTCTGAGGACATGTATATTCCGGAAAGCTGCTTCAATCATTGTGACAAATAACAGGCAGGAACGCGACAACTACACACTTTCACTGTAATGCTACTACTGTGGTAGTAGTATGAAAAGCGTGTGGAGGGTGATACTTTTCTTTATATAGGCGCGAACCGCTCTCTCTTGAATTTGATTATCGAATCCCTCTAAGTCAGAGGCTTCTCTAATAATAAATTGCTTTTGGAGTAGACATTTTCGGAAAACAGCGGACTGTGACGGCCAGAAATCCATTTCAGTTTTTTTCTTGTAGTTTTCATCAACAATTCGTTTTTACTGATTTTTGATTGATTGTGCGTTTGAATTATAGTAAAATTTATTTAAAATCGTTGAATATGAAATAGTTTGCTGCAATGAATTGATCGTATTTTGTTAAAATGTCACAAATGGTAATGTTACCCAACTACTGGGGGCTATATACATATATCTTACAGTTTCCATCGACGATTCAACAACCCCAACTACTTACCCCACAAACTCCATCATCCCATTTTCTTGCGGATTAAGTGAAGTTATATTGTAAAAAGCGATCGAGTTAGCAAGACTCAGCTTTTTCACTCTGGTCAATTTGATAGTCTGCAGGCTTTCGTTCGTGATTAATGACCCTAAGATGATTGTGTCTATTCCAACAAGAAAACTGTAGAAATAATTACTAATAAAACTTTGCCATTAATTACTCTACCTTTAAATAATCTATTTAAAAATTTGTTGATATTTCAGGTGCGGACGATGATGGTCAACATTTCACAGGAAATGACACCCATACCGACTATTTTCGTTTGGTATTACGAGATGGAGATTCATTACTTATTGGTGGACGGTAAGTAATAGTTGATGTTCAAATATATACATATATATAATTCGTACCAACTGATTTTCCCGGATATTGTTCCTTGATAGTCTCGTGCTACTTTGATGTTTGTTCTTAATGACTTTGACCACATGACTGGAATTTATCGAAAAGCTTTTACAGTTTCCCCCTGATGGCGGTAACCGTGTTCCACTTACTTACAGCTACCAAAACTTTTATCTGTTAGATGAGATTTTAAGGAGGAAAAAACAAAATACACAAAAAAACAACCAAGAAACAAGAAAACCGAAAAGGCTGGGTTTTATGCGAAAATGTTTACAAGTAAATTGGTGATTATAAAGGATTCACATTCTAATACCTCTCTATGAATATTCATAATGTTACCAATAATAATAGGAATTGAAATTTATCTTAAATAATTGGAGGAAAGTCTAATTTTTATTGGTGTTTTGTGTTAAAAAAAAAAGCCAAAATATGTAAAAAAAAAGATTTATTTTGAAATCTAAAATTGCCTACAACTATATCGATAAATTTATTGGTTGTGTCAAGAACGGTCGCTTTACCAATAATATTTCATTTTATCATTCTCAAACAAAAAAAAAATGTCTCCATCGTCTACACACATTTGTAAAGGGAAATATGGATTGTATCTAGGCATTTTTTTCCCTCGATTTTTCTGTTTTGTCAATAATGTGACAGGAGAGTTAATTTTAAAGGACACTCCTTGGGCGCCTACAGTTATTTGTCTGGTTGTAGGTCGCTTACCTACACAACACACACACACACACAATTCTGTAACATTGTTTGTCACGATAAGTGTTTATAATTTACCACACCTAGGACGTTATAACATGGAGAATATATAAATTAACCGCTAGTTTAATGACTCACATAAACCTCATTAATACTCGTATCATAATAGAGCCAGAAATTATTACAATTATACCAAAAACATGATATTGTGGTGCAGTTTCTCAGTTTTGAACATATTTAAGCACATAATCTTGCTATCTTGAACACATTTAAGAAAAGTACGATAATTTACTTAAAACATTTCTAATTAAATATATACGTTTATATTAGTGGTTGGATGGTTGGGTGGGTATAATTTTGCCCTAGTTATTAAAGAACAAAAATTCATTAACGTATTCCATTAGTCTTGGTTGGGGGTAAAGTAAAAAATCATTAGTCAGTCTTTTATTCAAGTGTACTCGATGGGAAAAATGCCGGAAATTATAGTGAAGCTTTTATCATGAAAAGATAAATTTGAAATCTTCTCACAAGTAGTGAATTCAAAAATAATTGAGGGCTGTTAATTCTTTGTTGTTTTTTGTTTGATTATATTACGATTGTAGGTTGTTTTTTTTTTCGCACTAGTAGGTATATCAAACAGTTTGTATCATTGGTAAGCTTAAATAGTAATATGCCTCTTAATAGCGTATGTTTCATGTCTGTTTAATGGATAATTACTATTAGTGTTCGTGTTCCGTACTATATTCATTTCAATGAGAATTTACGCATGAACTATTGTATATGTATAGTAACATAGTTCTATGGTAATTTATACACATCCGTATTATTGTATATCGGTTTAACACAGTAGATGAGCAACATAAGCAGGAAATTGTCTAAAATGCCCTGATCTTTTTGGAATATCATTGAATAATTAAACGATATCTAAAATAGATAAACAGAAATGTAAATTATTTAGAGATTTTCCGGTTTACAATACAAATGTTTCTTGTTTTGCTTGTCTGTTTTTTTTTTGTGACCAGTTTAGATAAGTAATTAACAGTTCTACAGTGTAATTTGGGAATTTTCGGTATTTCATTGGAACTTTGTAAACAAACTAGAAGCAATTACACACTAGATGATTTCGACTTAATTTCAAATTTACGGATCTATTATTACGTGTTGTTGGTGTTGTTGTTGTAGTTACACGTACAAAGTAAATAGAGGAGACATTCCCATAAGTATGGTTATACCACTAACTCAAACCATAATTTTACATTACTAACCAGTGGCGTAGCCACCATCTGAAGTCGGTCTAGACGAGACTGTATTTGTAGACGATCCAATTTTATGGATTAATTTAAACTTTCTCGACGAGTGTATATCTCCCGTTTTAAAAAACGCAATTACGTGACAACGCCATTTTTAATAATGAAAATTCAATAAATTTTCTTTTCCAAAAACAAACAGGTAATAAAATAAAACAAATGGGAAATAATAAATTGCAACAATAACAATAGGAAAAAAGCAAATTGTACAAAAGATGTGAAACAAACTGTGTGCAAAGTTTTAATTACAACAACACAACGGCAAAAACAACGCAATAAAGGTAACTTTTTAATTTGTCGTGTCATAACAGAATTAAAACACAAAATTTAATTGGTAAACTTTCTAATCCCAATGCCGAATCTGTAAGTTTGTATAGTTTGATAATAAAGAAAATTGAACGTGAATTCTGTAAACTAACAATAATAATAATAATAATATTAATGACGATAATGTTTTCGCTTATAAGAAAACTTTTAAAGTAATTGTCGTTCAATATTTACACGTTTTTTATTGGCACTGCTTCTCGTAACGTAAAATCTCCATACAATAAAAAGTTGAAGTGAGGAAGAAGAATTACTTCAGAAACTATCTAGTTTTCTTCGTGGAATTATAACTTTTATATGAAGTTTCTGTTTTATTAAAAGACATGTGTAGAGAGTAGTAGAGACTAGAATTTGCTATTGTGAAAACTATATTCATTATATTGGTTAATGTTAGACTTCCTCTAATGAAACAAAAGACAATAATTAATGTCCATCTAGGATTTAATAAGGCTATACCTGTGAAGAAGCGTTTATATTTGAAGAGATGAATGTTGTCATAAATCTACACATACTCATGGAATTTAGTAAAGTTTTCCAGTCTTTTAACCTTTACCCAGTTCTACACTACACTACATATTACATGTTGACGTTATTGTTTTATAGTGCAAAACTTTTGATTGAGTATGAAAAATTAATATCAATAAATTTGTTGTGGAAAATTTAATTGAAACTGAAACTGAAACAACAAATACACTGATTAACAACTGATTTCAAGTTTACGAATTTCAAATTTTTGTGGAATAATTGTAAAAGTTTCAGGCAACGAAATAATTTCATTTTATATTTTTTATATATTTCTTACGCTTTCTTTTTTAAAATAGAATAAGAAGCATAAAACCACACGTTCACAACAACAAAAATCTCTTACAAAAAGTATTTGTTAAAGACTCATCTGCTTAAACTACATTTACCAATGGATTTTATTATTATTTTAAATATCTACAATTTTATATTCACTCTTATCTCATTTTGCACCATTCCACTAAATAAAATAAGTGTTTAGTATTAAGAGAACGGCATGTGGAATTGTAATAATTTGACAGTTAAAGATAACAAGATAATCTAAGTACCTTTACGAAATTAACATCAAAATTGAATTTAATCTAACAGTGTCACGACGAAAATCCAAGTAATGTTGAGATTAGTGAAAAAAGTAAAAATTTTACGATAAAGCTTCACTATGTTTGTGAACGATTTAATATGTTGTTGATTGATATTCTTCGTTATTTGCAGCAATACAGGAAACGTTGTTAGTAAAATGGTTAAAACAGGACAACAATATATTGCAGTCTATATTAACAGTAGTGTCTAATAAGAACGTGTCTAGAATCCTCTCATATTTCCCGAGATAAATTCAAATTTATGTTTGTCGCCAACATTAGACTATATCTTATAAATAATACTTTGTACTGATTGTACGTGAATGAAACACTAAGTTGGTATAATTGAGATAAATTTAGTGGGGAATGCAAACTAAAGAACGATAATAATAATAATAATAATTAGCTGTAATATATTTTTGACATTTTGCAACAAATTCAGTTGTAAATTGAAAATATCTTGGACCAGAAGACGATACATATATCACATAAATCCATCTATCGTTGGTATCGGTTTTTGCTCAATAGCCATATAGGTAGAGAGTATCACATGAATCTATCTCAATGTCGCGATGCGACAGTACTAAAGGGTCATATATCAGAGTTCCGTTCATGCTCAGAAATATCAGCAAAAACTGGTGCACAAAAATATCATCAAAACTGGATAGATATGATGGTGGATGGGTGATGGCGGAGGGAAGAGGCTGTCGATGTATATGCGCCATGTGGTGTAGTATTCACCATAGCCATTTCATAGAATCCACCCAAACCAACGATGAAATGATCTCGCATATAAAAAAATTCACAATTTAGGTATCACGGCTGCATGAAAATGATTTAGAACGATAACGAAAATGGTTTTTACTGAAATACAAATGATTTTTTTTTTTTTTTTTGTATAAATTACGACTCTTAAAGATAACATTGAGTGTGTAAGTCAATTAACTCATTGTCTTTAGAATTATTTCTTCTGTAGTAGAATGGTAATGGCACGTCTCGGCAACACAGTCGACTCATTAAATCTTAATAAACCCGTCCCTGGTAAATTCCACAATAGTACACCAGTACAAATAATAATCATTCCAGTAATAAAACAGTAATTATGTAGGATACCTCAAGTAATTGCGCTGGCCCAACACTACCACTTTATCTTCATTTTTACCACAGAGCTTCAACAAATTCTAATTTTCCCTCTATTATCCCTATTTTAAACAAACAAACAACACTTTAGAGCACTACCGCTACCATATAGGGAAAAAATCAAATTAAATAAATATGGCATTCAATCAAGTTGTATGTTTATAGGAGGTCATTTTGTAATTTTGTAGGAGGGACAGTCTTTTGAATTCCACCCTAATATATGCGCACGTTTAGGGATTATTTGAATAAGGATGGTTTAATTAGTTACATCATGTCGTATAACTGTCAGAAACAAACACTATCAAATGTAGTAGGAGCTATGGTGATACTCCCAAGGGGGATTAATTTGCAAATACCTATTTCCAAGTTCTCAATAGTTACACCCGTAACCACTAATACGACTATAACGTCACTGACTATGTTTGGTATAAGCGTCAACTTTCTAACTTCTCCACATTCAAAGTGAAATACTCCATCAAAGGTAATGTTTAACTTCATGTTCAACTCATTTTTTTTTTTTGTTATATTATTAAGAATCTGATCTACCTGTGTGCCTGCTTTTCTGTTGTCTGTCTGTCTGTCTGTCTGTCTGTCTGCCTGGCTGTCTGTATGTGGCATTTCAATTTCTCAAAAAAAATCACATTATTTAATCGATATCTGACATCCGCAGAATATGCCGCTAAGTCTAAAACTGATTTGTTTGAAAACAGAAAACAATTTGCATGTTGTTTGTTGGTAATCGTTTGGAAAATGAAGAAAATGAAAATGGGGGAAGAAAAATCTGTTTTATTCTAAACTATATTAGAGGAAATTCAATAATTATTTATTCTTATTCTTGATAGATGAACACAATACAAAACTTATTTGCATTAATAGTGCACGTTTGAAGTAATGTTGAGTACGGATGGAATTCTAAAATGTCATAATATTGCTTAAGCTGTCTTCATGAATGCAGAGGTTAATTATAAAGTAAGATTCAGAGAAGTTTTCCAGATAGTATCATGCAAAAGTTGAGAATTTCCCCTCATTAGACTTGAGTATTTCTGTACATTTCACAGGTGCTATCCAATTCAATCTTATTTCAAGTATTGATCTTTTTGAAATTCTAATCCATCTCTAATCACCAATAGAACAATAAAGTCGTCTACAATTCTGCTTACGTCTGCAGTCTGAGTTTTGTCTGATGTTATCTAAACTACCTGATAATATGCTGTTTTCGGCTACTACAGATAGATTGTCCTTGTTACCAAGCAAAAACATTACCAAAGTGTGAACAAACAAACAAACAAACAAACAAACGTACACATTGTTTTTATTGTTAACTTGTCTAGTAGAAAATGGGTCTCTGAAAAAGCATCATGACATTTCAATGAAAATTGTAGTTTGAAACGCTTTTAGAGGTCAACCGGTAATTGTTTCCTATAGAAGTTGTGTTGCAAATGCACTTTTGCTCGAGGGGGCAGTTGGATCATTAAATCTTCACCGCTCAGTTTGCACGAAACAACACCCATAATCACCATCAATACCGATCTCGTTAAATAAATTTCAATTAACACGATTAACGATCTAGTAAAACTGTTTATAGGTAAAATAATCCACCATTTTGCACTTTTGTACGCATCAAGAATTACATTTAGCAATCGGTTAAAAGATGATCTCATGTGTAAAATAATCTTGTCGACCCTTTCTGGTACTGAGGGTGGTAGTATCATTCCTACTGCCGACACCAACACCGCCGCCACCACCGCCCTTCAACAATTTTTTTTCGCTTGCTTGGCTGATATTATAAAACGCCAACACCAATGGTTTCCTCGTCGTTAATTCGTTATCTTTAGAAATAAACGTAGCGCATAGAAATTTACGGTGTAAGTATTCAAATAGGATTTAAAACCGGCCTTTTCGCTTTATAAAGAAAGCCTCAAAGCGTCCGTACGTTATACGAAGCACAAAGCCTTTGTATCTGTGGACGGTTTAGGTTGTATACGTGTATATGTATATAAGAGTATAGTCGTGTCGGCATTATGTTTTCGAGATACTCTAAACGGATACGCTTGGGTATATTTCCTTTTGGCTTTTGATGTGGTCGGTCGGCTTATCATATTAATTGTTCCAAGTTGAGCTCTGTTTGTTCCATTTTTACTTGAATATGCCTTGACGAATAATCTGAACTTAAAATGGAACATTCTTTCTCTTTATTAAGTGTATTTTCACGTTTACTCTTTTTTTTGTATAGAAAATGAAAAGCTGAATCGTTAGTTATTACCATAAAGTGGACAATTACACACTAACAAAACTACTAGTGCAGTAGTTCAGTGGAAAATGTCAATGTAATTGCACTATGCCACTATTCACATATGCATGGTCTAGTTTTTTCTGTCATTCAAATGAATATTATTACAGTAGAGTTTAAACAAATGTTGTAACAGGTTAAGTCGGATTTGTACGATGGAAAAGCCCTTATAGCTCATATTTCATAAATCAACTGTCTGTCCTTTATTTATTATCTAAAACAAGAATCAAGAAAAGTGCATGTAGTATAAGGAAAATGACAACGTAAATCCATATTTGAAGGCATCAAAGTTTTCCGGAAATGCAATTACGATTTCCCTTAAAAGAACGTGCTAACAACACAAATCAATATTAACAATCCCACTTATTTTTGCACGACTGTACCATAAGCTTCACTTCACTAATAAATGCTTTACGGTAAATAACTTTTGATTGGCAACAGTTATGTATCATCATCATTATTATTATTATTATTATTATTATTATTGACAAATGACAGGAATAATTCGTCATTCTATAGATTCTGCTCTATGTTGATAACATTAGCTTAAAAGAGTTTTATAATTGATGAATTTCTGACAGAATGTTGATTATAGTAGTAGTATATATGTGATACAAGATTGTCAAACAACAAGACTGTTTGTATATTGATGGCAATAGGATCCCTAATATTATCAACATTGTTCGTTTTGTGGCTAGTCTGCTGGACTTATTAAATCACCAATACCAACATCCACTACTATCAACCGCACTGATTTAATTTAATCGATTTTCTAACAAACACAATTTCATTTCCCTTCAAGCTATTGTATTTAAAGAGAGGAAATTGGTTATGTGTTGTTTTTTTTTTTTTTGTTTTAATTTACAGAAGTAATGAAACTAAATATTAGATCATCAACTAACAGTTTCTACTTGCTATATGTACAATAAAGGTTTATTACAGTTAATTTATTAGGAAGGATGGCTCTATTTTTACAAGATAATGGAAATGCACCAAATAGATAGAAAAGTATTATTTGTCTTCGTAATGATAAGTGCTAATGTAGAGGGTGTAATTTAATAGCGCATAGCACAAGTAGAAATTAAATAAAAATATACGGAAATAAAAAGTCGGTTATAGAGCTACAAACAATTTCATATTAACATTTGTTGTTGATTATCTTAATTATATATAATTCAATCAACTTTAGGCTTAATTATAGGAACTTGATAACGGGTCATAATGTCTAAGATTAGAGTTAATTCTAGGATGAAAATTCGTACTGACTTGGATAAATTTCGCCATGTTGAAAGTTAAATATCGATCGATAACCGGAGCTATTCATCCTCTTCGACCCCAACTTTGCTATTAAAGTATGTTGGACCTGAAAAAAAGTATAGTTTTTGCTGTAGCGGCTTAAGATTAATTGAAACCGCCCTCTTTTATGACATTTATAAAATTAAGTTTGCTTCTTCTGTTGTTGTTGTTGTTTAAGTAAATAGTGATCGTTACTTGAAAACAATTATAATTACCTTTGCAAAACATGATGCTTTTGCTAGTGATAATAGTAATAATCGTAATAATACTAGCAATAGTTTGATATAGGCCAGACAGACATTCAATGGTGGAAGAGCATAAACCGCGACGTTTCTCTAGCACGGTCGCTTCCAATGTAAATGAGTCAGAAATGTTTCATTATCTAAATTGTCTGGCCGTAATGTGATATCCTGTTCCGATGAGACCGCGCGCCGCTGTTATACTACTAATACTACTACCACCAATACCATCATCCCCATTACTGTATATAATCAACAATGATGTTGTAAAAGGCGAATAGCATTGGGACCGATAAAAATTAAACAAATATATTGCTTTGATATTGTGTGTGCATTTGTTCTTGATGGGATTGTATACGATATTCGAATGTATTTTACTCTAATTTTATTTGTTTAATTTTCTACAACATTCAAAATGGATTTTACAATAATTATTACAATTAACATTTGCAACGTTCATTCTATAATAAGTGTTGTGTTTTAGTCATTTTGACTAAATAGACCGTCAAATATTTGTCGAACCAATTCCCTTTTTATGTTTATAAATGCAAATAAAAGTGTCATGATCAGGCCTAAACTCATCGAATCGTTCTTATCGTACAGTAGTCAAGAGGTAAAAACATGATCGTGGTTGCTATTCCTTATCTTTATCGTGGTAATAAAAATATGTACATAAATACATACACACATATATTGTATAAGAAAGGGATGATATATTTGCCCTGATACTATAGCACCCCTTTTTGACCTCAATTACTTGGTGATGTGAAAATTATTGATTTTTCTGTAAAAGGAACTTTGTAATTTTAAAAATTACGTTGTATATGTATACATAAGGGGTTAATGCTGCTTTTAGTAGCAATATTTTTATTTTATTTTAAACCAATTAAATATAAAAGTTATCGGTGATCTTTAGTTTATCTTTCTATAGAATACAATGGTTAAAATGTAAACTTTATTGCCAGTTTATGGGAAATAATTGCTCTGTAATATCTTTTCATGTTTATTTTTCATTAAATTTTAGACATGAAATCATTTACCATTTTATTTCTAATTTCCCCTGAAGTTAGATAAGTAATTTTAATTGCTTCAATTTAGATTTTTTTTGGTTCGGTATTCTTCACTTTATTTAGTGACCGTGTAATCTGACATTATATGTTCACTAATCCTACATGTAACACTTTCGAAGTATCCCAAGCTTCTGACCGATAGCTAGAGCTTAGGTCTCATTTCACACTTGACCGATTCTGGACTTGCCACTAAAACTTGTCTTGTTCGATAAATGATCGTATGATTCGATAAATAATTGTATTATTGCCAACACTAACATTGACTAATAACAATTCGTTCAGCTATAATCAATTAAAATTATCGAATAAAGCGTTTATTTTTTGTTCTTATCTTGTAAATTGCTTTTTTTTTGTAGAATCTTCTCTACAGTTTCTATGTCATAAAAGACGCTCGATAGGTTGCAGATCGGTTTCTTTGGGGTCCTGTTATTGGCAATCGAATGCGACCAGTGTGTGATATTGGGGCGGTTGCCTGCATACATTGTCCTCTGGAATTGCAAAATTATTCTTACGAAAACACACGATACGATCATAAGCTGTGTCTGTGTGTGCGGACACATTCGTTCGGTTGCCTAGGGAAACTGTAGGATAAAAACTCAAATCCAGAGCAATTTTTATTATTGTTCCATCTCCAATACCAATAAAAACATATTATAGAAACGGCTAGTTTGTACAACCACCTTAAGTTCTTGTTTCCGGAAACAACGGCCACTCGAATCGGCGCCCGTCTGACTAGCTTATTATTGTTGGAGACAAAGTGCCAATGACGGTACTGTATTCATATAATACAGTAATAGTGAATCGAAAAGATGGGATTTAATTAAGTAAATGATGTAAATAACAAAATTACGAATCTTTTAATAAACTGTGCCATGTAAATGTAGGAGAAAGATAGAGAATCTATGTTACCTAATTGTTCTCCATTGTTCTAATTAAGAACTGAAACATTTAGAACACTTGTTCAACATATCTAATCTAATTAGTTGACGTATTGGATTTGGAAATTAACTCTTCACCTTCAGAAAGCATTTTTCGTTAACTGTATATATTATTTTTCAATGAATTAATACCTCAAATAGTAAATTGATGTTGATCTATCGATTTTCTGTCTTGACAAACAAGTAATATTACTTCTTGATAACGAATTCTGCAGTAAAATAAACTATAAAAGAAACATTCAAGTAAGATGATTGTTCTTCCGAATATTCTTTTGAAAATTCGTTTATCAACAACGCGACAATTGCTGGCTATTGTCGTTCACTAACAGAGATTACAGTAAACGATAAAAATGGGTGACGGTTTAATTACAAAATCGACGGATAGTGTACTTAATCCTATAACTATCTCTTATCTCTAGTTGATGTTCATGGTTTTTATTTTGCAGGAGTGTGTACGTGTGTATGTTGGACAATAAAGGACATAGCGTTAGTTTTGAAATAATCATAAGATTGTTCTTTGTCTCTCCAAATAAAGAATCGTCAAATTCATGACAAAGCACCATTGTCTGACGAAATTTCTCCCCTTCATATTTCTAGTGAAGATGTTGAGATTGAAGTGCTGTCCCTACTATTGTTGCTATTACCAAGCCAAATTTGGCCAATTATACAATCGTTTGGTGTTTTTGTTTTTTTTTCTGAATTTATGAAGTGTCTTTTAAGTGTAAATGTCATTAAATAGAATGATTTGGAAGTGTGTAAAGCAAAATTGTGTTTTTTCGTTTTGAATTTTGTTTATTTTTCCTTTCATTATAGTTACTGTTGTTTTGGGAATGTAATGGATACGTTGCAAACGTCGTCTATTTCATGAGTCCTTAGAGAATATGTAGGCAGGAGTTGGGTCACGGTCTGATTGTAGTTTTCTTTTATAAAACCTAACAAGCTCCCCTAGTATCTTGCTAGAAGTTCCAATCATGCTTGAAGTGCAACCAACTTGAAATACGAAAATCGGCCACTATACGAGACCAGATAACAAGACTAGATATTTTTTTTTCGTAAATAGAGGACAATGTGTTTGGTAAACAAGAAAACAAATATTTATCGTACACTGATTGTTAAATTATTAATTTTATCGAAAATCTAAATTGAATATTGATTATTCTATGTTTTCCGATTAATTCCAAGATAGTTGATTTAGTTTTATGTTGATATATAAAATTTAAAATTCGCTTTAAATTTCACTCTTCATTTCTGTCCTAAGGCTTTACTAACTTTTCTGACTATAGTGGAGGTGAATTTAGGACTGGTTAGTTTTTATCCTGTTTCTAAAGTTATTACAGTCAATCGTCTTCGTAATCCAGATGCATAATATCCTTCTATTCATTGCATCAACTCTAACGTTAACCCCCAGACATTTTCTAACAAATTGGACCGTTAAAGTTATTGTAGTGACTATAAACGTTAGCTTGGCGTTGATTATTTGCGCTTTACTAAATCCAGACATATTGCTGACGAGACCTGGTCTACAACACAATACCCGACAAATTACTTCACTATTTCCTATTTTCAGCAGAAAGCTATGATTGCTTACTATTTTGTGTTATATTACTATTGTCTAAGTTTCAAACTGAAATTGTGTTGCTGTGTTTTTTTTTATTATTATTGTTGTCATTGTTTATCTTTTTGACGCATTTTATGAAAAATTTACGAATAAAAGTTTCGGATACAGAAAAAAAAAAGGAAAGAAAGAAAGAATATAATACAAAACTGTTTTGACGAAATGCCAGAATTGGGAGAAAACAACATTAGTACTAGTCGGACGGATGAATACAATGGAATAAATATAAAACTCCCATTTGCCAAACTTGGTTGTTTGTCATTTAACTCTGTGGAAGAGAAAGATGAAATATTTAAACGAATTTATTATAACACTTTGGAGACTTTTTGATGAGTGACTTGGCAAAGTAAATACGAAAAAGTATTTTATTGCATATTCAACTTGAAAGAAATTATTTATTAAATCAAAAATAGAATTAATTATTATTCATTTGTTATTTGTGGCTCTGTTATAGAAACCTTGTCTACAATCTAAGTTTAACTGATATGGGCGAACAACAAAGGCTGACATGGTATTCCAACGAACAGGACGCCAAAATGTGTGTCATGAAAGGCAAAGACGAGGTAAGTCATTCTTTCGGTTAATTATTCCTTTAATTAGTTAATATTAGATGAATATAACTTTGCATATAAAGAAATGGATTTATTTATATTATTAAAATTATATTAATTTGACCCCCCTCTAGCTAGTCGATTGTCGGTTCTGTCTGTGCAAAATGTTCCATTGTGAAGCTGATCATAGGCTCACATTTCATTCGAGTGGTCGTCGTTTAATTAGACTGCGACAGTTATCTCCTGCTTTATGTGCATCGTTCACAATCGAGACGGCACACCATTAATGAAGCAGCTGCAACCACTACCATTCGTACAAAATAGTGGAAATTGTGGTGTTGCTATGCAGATAATTAATTAGTCAACTCATTGAATAGAATAAATGGACTGATTTTGATTTATTATACAAATTTAGCCTTTACACAATTTCATCTTTTATTATACTCATTCTATGCTAATTTGATCGAAATGACCATAAGACTATAAAAAAATTCATTGAAAATAATGAGGTCAATGAGATCAAGTTGGCCAATCAGAATAGACCAAGTATACAATAGGCTCCTCTTATTTTGTTTGCTGTATCTTCTCGAATTTCCAGAAATCATCATACACTTTTAGATAAATGGAAAGTTTATTAAATAACCGTCACTGCTACTATGTTACTGAATACGATCAATATTTAAGGGTTCTTAAAGCATTCAGGCATCATTCTTTCGTCAATATAACGATTAGATCAAAGTAACATCAAAAGTATCTCACTCAATAAAATCGAATCTATTAATAATGGTTGTTAGATTATCGAAGTCCTTCTCTAAACATTTTTTCTTTTACAAAAAAAAATACTAATTTAATACTTGCAGTTAAAGTTCTGTTTCTATAAGTATCATTGTTATTATTATTATTATTATTATGCAAAAGAAAAGACTATTACGTACGCCTTGTGAAATATTATGCTGATAGAATACAGTAAAGTTCAAAATAATTTGTGAAAGGAGAAGGCAAATGGAAAGTTTCATGAAAATCTCTCTTTCCCTCCGTTGTTGGTTGCAGAACGCCAACGATACAAAGATGCCTGTGCTGGTGAGATAATCTTCAATTCCGGGAGAATAGTTGGGGATTAAGATCGTCGTAGTAAGTCTGTGACGTAGTCTATTAAGATCACCGTCGGTTTCGTTGTAATTAGTGATCATTAGTGTATGTTACACTATCAAACCGTTCATTTAACTTATGTTTTACGGTAAATTAACAAAACAACTGAGACATTAATAGAGAGAGAGTAGATAGTCCACCAATATATATATCATCCTATCTACCACTATCCATTCTAAACATCATTTAAATTATTGATCGATAAACTGCTCGTATTCTATATGCAAATTTAAGTTAGGCCGTTGAACACTTGAGAAAATATAGTTTTGGTATGTTGGGAAATTACCAAGAAACGAGTTTCCAACAAAGTTTTAGCTTTCCACTAGACAGATAAGGCTGTGTCGTTGATACGACGCTTATCTTTGTTTTTATACTCTTAGAGCAGTCGTTTTTTTTTCTTTTTTTGTTGTATATTACAGCAGCTCATGGAAATTACGAATATTATAATTAATGAAAATTATACTCTACCAAAATTACATTAAAAACTCTAATTTCATGCAGATTTCACTTTTTAATGGGATATCTTTATAAGTTACCAATTCTCCTTCAACATAATCATTATCCTGCTGTTCTTATTACCTTTACTGGTATTACGTTACAGAACGCCGTTGGCCAATTAGATAATTAAGGACTGTTGGGTATTAATTAAATTAATGATTTGATGAAAAATACAACGTACTTTACAGCGATTTAAAAACATCTGGAGCATCATTGATAGAAGATTTACTTAACAACAAAAAAAAAACAACAACAACTAAACACTGTCTTCCTTTAGTAGACTAATTACTTAATTAATAAATATTCATAAAGGAAGAAGATGCTCGTTTTTATCTTGATTTAGAATCGACTTGATTATGATTAAGACCTTGTAGAATTTCCTGTGTAATTGGGTTGTTGTCCACAACTTGTCCATAAGAGAACGTTGCCTTGTAGTTAAGTTCAGCATTAACAAATTTGTAGGAGACACTTCAGTTGTAACATTAGTTTCGTAAATTGTCTAGCCAAGAAAGACAGATAGATAGTTGTCGTTATCATTGTAGTTAAGTGTGTGTCCAAAGTCTATTTTAATTAACGACTGCAGATGTACTTTTACTAGTCCTTAAAGCTTAAAGTAAAGTGTCTGATTTTTGTAAATGTAACTACAATAAATGGATGATAAAAAAACACAGTTTACTTGTGTCACTACTAATGCATCAGAGGGTTGGTTCACTTATCAGATTGTGTTCCTCCATGCTTGTTATTTTGTTTCTGCTTTTCCATTTTCTTACATCCATTTTAAGTATTGATTCCACCCGCATTCTCAGTTTCATCTTCATCAGAATCAGTGAAATTAAATGCAGCTTGTTTTATTAAGTAAAAAATTCCATGTACATCAAACAACATGGTTGTTAAGTGTTTGAAAACTCCAACTGTAAAGACTTGATGAAATAATTTATTTAATAAAATACAAACATTTTTCAATTTTCTATTTCACTCTTGTACAGTAAAGTAGAATTTGGTTTCGCGTCAATGTTGAACGAGTTTCCCCCATTCCGTACAATCTTAACCAAAAGTTTTTTAATCCGCTTTGATTAATTACGTTTCATCACAAATCCTAAAATGTTCTTTCATGAATTATTATGTCGATCCGTTGCTGTCATTACCATTACTATTCTTAGTAACATTTGGTGCATAAAATGCACGATAGATAATAAATGTATCAACATGATTAGGGGGGAACGTATAAGAAAAAGAAATGGCAGCTATGTAAAGTTTTGATATATATATATATATTCTCAAGTAAGAGATGTCTTCATGTGGCTTCACACAAAAGAACCGCTTTCAACAGAAAATGATGCCATTATTTACAATCTTTAAAGTTGAAAGGAGCAAAAAAAAGAAGACTCAACCATTGAAAGCATCTCAACTACTTAACGTTCCAAATACTTGCTTCGATAATCGGAAAATATTCCACCAAAGAATTTGACAATTGCTGATATGTTTTCTTTTTTCTTCTTCTATTCTGATCATAATTTTGATGACTATACTAACAATTATCCATCTAGCAGCTTTAATTAAAACACAATGAGAATGAAAACAATTAGATGACCTGGTTAGTTGGATTGGTGTAGTGTCACAATATGAAAGACGAGTTGACGGTCATTAAGACCTTCTCACATCTTGGTTTCCTTGATTAAAAAAGAAATGGACAAAGGACTTGAAAGAAAAATGGGACGTACACCCGGAAGAAGTTGAAGAAGAAGCAGAAGAAGAAGAAGAAGGGACGACCGTTGTTGTAAATGTTACAAAGCGTAGAGTGTAGAGTACAGAGAGGATCGATACGCCGGCATCCCTGATGTGTGGTCGTATCTGCGCCGTTCCAGAGAACACACCACCACTTTTACAATTTCTCTCTAGCATTGTCATCAAATGTTGGAAGAATTGTCTTGGTCCTTGTTCTAGATGACGACATGCGATTTTACAGACTCGTCCAATATTATCATTGGTCTTATCGTACATTTTACTTTTCTTTTTCCTCTCCTACAAAAGATTGTGTTGAAAAAGGAATATTTGATTCGTCGTGAATATCTATTAAGTATATCAATTGATTATTATTAGTGAAAATGTTCAAATCTCGGTTATTTCGGTGAAGTATATTGATTTCGCATCTTTTTCACTTGTTTTTATCTCTCGCAAACATTTTTCCTTCACTTTAATTGCTTTGGAGTCCTATCGGAGCTAAATAATTAGTTCCGTGTAGCCATTAGTCTGACTCTCTATAAATTAACTACTGTATCGACTGTATACTGTCAGTTTACTTTATTATCGGCGGCTTCTTAATACGTCCAAGATTGATACATTGCCTCCCTGTTACTATATTACCACCGATGTTTTTGGCAGTTGACGAAGATTCACGTTTACACTATAATCATATCAAAAAAAGATTACCCCTTTACTGTTTCAAAACTATCAAATACAGTACAATACAATGCTTAGTCTTCGTGTATGATGATTAGTTATTCTATTATATGCCTAATCAATATCGGAACGCATTTCTAGCAAATGTGGATCCCTAGTTCTTAGTGATGACATAAATTACTAACCTAGTCATCTGGATGAATTAACCCTTGTGTAATGAAATATTTACAGACAATAACCTCATATCGTGTTCCATTATATTTGGATGAAGTCATTTGAGTTTTATTAAAAATTCACTAGACTTGATAGCTTCAAATACTACAACTTTACTCTTCTATGTTACATTAAAATTTAATTAGTTTCAATTTGGTTTGAAAAAAAATATTCACTTTCAATTTGCAGGAAAATTGCCAAAACTATATAAGAATAATGGCAAAAACTACTGCCGGTCGGTTATTGCTCTGCGGCACCAATGCCTTCAAGCCAGTCTGTAGAGAATACAACATACTTAATGGAAACTATACAATGGAAAAAGAAAAATCAGGACAAGCCGTCTGCCCTTATGATCCCCATCATAATTCCACAGCAATTTATGTGGGTAAGTAGTGATATTATTAAAAAAAAAAAACAAAATGAAATACAAACTGTCATCTAACGAGCAATTTTCTGAAGATAATCATAAAAAATTAGTACTTTCGTATCAATTATCTTTTAATTATTTCCTTTTACTTAACGTTCAATTTCTTAAACTTCTCGATTAGACGATAATAACAATGGGAAAAGTTAAATAAATTAGTGAACAGATGAAGATGGCATCATTTTTCGTTTAGATCTTAATGTGATCCAGGACATATTTATCCGTCTATTTGTCCAATTTCATTAATCCCATTTTCGTTTTTATTGGATAAAGCAACTAACCAACTCGAGAAAAAGATAGCAAAAGAGCAAGTTTTTCTTTCTTGATAGTTGTCTGCTACCGTATTTTCCAGAATAATCAATTTTGAAAATGATAACGGATCGTTAGTGGTAGTGGGAATACTTTTAGAAATGAAAATTAATTAAACTCACCAACGACATTCGTCGGATGGTTTGTTGTTGTCAACCACAACACATCATATAAGAATTAGATAGAATTATTATAATCAAATGAGGGAGCTGAAATTGTATATTTCGTATAATGTAGAGATGAAATTAATTTACTGAAAGTTTTTAGTTGAATTCGGTAATTTCTAAATGTTACTACGATATATAGATAGAATAAATGTTTTTAACGGTTCAGTGAATCATTTAAATTTATTAAAATGTAATTAAAATAGAATTTATTGTAAATTTATAATATCCAGAATGTTTCATGTAATGTACAATGTGTAAGAATGCCTTGATGGTAAAAGTGGATTCGGTTCGGTTCACAAATAACAAAACTGCACCCTTAGATGGAGCACACGATATATCGATAATATATATCCGATTTACATTACAATCAAATCAAATTTCAAAAGGTAGAAATACAGATCTTTGCATAACCACATCACACGATCAATCCATTAATGATATCTACCTGAAGTTCTTTGTCCTGGAAAATTATATTCCACACGCACATACACACGTATGAAAACACAATTTACATCCCTCTGACAATTGAAATGTATAAAGATACCGACTTTTAAATTCTTATCACATATGTACCTACATAGAGACAAAAAAAAAACAACAACTGAAAAATGGTAAAATTCTATTTAATATTCCTTAAAAATAATACTCCTACTACTTAATAATTAATATAAAGAATAAAAATGAAATCAATAGAGCATAATATAATTAGTATGGGATTGTTTCGGATCTTAATAGGGTATCCTAATTTTGAAATTAATTCACTTAGACATGCATAGAATCCCAAGTTCGTAAACCGTAGAACTTCAAAGAGCTGATAGACGGTTTGCATAACAATACGATACAAATAACCAACACCTCTCTAATTAATAATGAAATGTTATTGTAGATCTGATTTTTTTGCTATTACTTTAATATTTTATTTATGTACAACTTTTATTGTGTGGTTAATGTTCCAAGAACTCTCAATTATCGTGATGGTGAATGTTTAATTAAATGAACTTAAAAAAAAAAAACCTTAGAATCTTTAATGGGCGACTGATGAGAATACATAATAACGACTTTAACATCGTAGAGCAGTTAAATATGAACTGACAAATTAAAATATGCATCGTTCAGTGTGAGGCGTCAAATTGCATCAAAATGGTATAAACTTTATTTATAACGATAGTTATTACAACAAAACTGTTAGTTGTATATCGGTTTTAACGTCAATGCATCGAACAAAGTCTAGTATCGATTATAACACATTAACATTAATATAACATCAATTATTGGGAATTCACAGTTTTTTAGGTGGTGACAGTATGACATTTGTTAATGTTCAGGTCTATGGTTCATACAGTAGAAAACACTTCTGACTCGCAGTTAAAGAACATATAATTGTTGTCTTGATATTCTCTAAAATGGTTTTTGTTTATTCATTTACAGATGGAGATCTGTACACGGGCACCGTAGCCGATTTCAGTGGTATGGACCCCATAATCTATCGTGAAACATTACAAACTGAACAATATGATTCAATGAGTCTTAATGGTAAATTATTATCATTCAATTGTTTTATGACGACAAGTATTTATTGAAATTTGTATTTTATAGCTCCTGATTTCGTCGGTTCAATGACTCAAGGTGATTTTGTTTATTTCTTTTTCCGTGAAACAGCTGTTGAATACATCAATTGTGGCAAAGTAAGTAAACGATCATTTTTCTTATAATAATAATAACAACAATTGTCTTTATTCTCCATCATCATCATCATAGGCTGTCTATTCTCGTGTGGCCCGTGTCTGTAAGAATGATCGTGGTGGTCCTCATCGTTTCCGGAATCGATGGACGTCATTCTTAAAATCAAGACTAAACTGTTCTGTCACTGGAGAGTTTCCTTTCTACTTTAACGAGATACGTGAGTACAATATTTATATTGTTATTACATTAACAACACATTTCACTGGAATAGATGAGGGAAAAAACTAAAAGTTAGAAGAAACTAGTTTTCGTTCTTTATTTTTTTCTGAATGTATCTAAAAATAAATATTTTCGATATCATTGTTACTTGCTTTTACCTTTGAGAAAGGTAATAATTGTAAGATGCAATCGTACGTAAGTTTTAAGTTGACTGCAATCTCAAGTTGTGTGTGATTGAGTTATCCACTTTTGTTACTAAACTAACTTGGATGATAGGGTAGTTAGGAAGGATACTGCATCTCAAGTACATTTTGCACATAACAAGCATTTTAAATTAAACTAACCCAAGGATAATATGTTTGTAATGTTAATTTATTTACCGTAGAAATTAGGTTTGTTGTTTAGTTTCCTAAACATAATAATCGATCTGTTTATGACTGTATGTATATGTTGGTGGATTGTGAACTATAAAATATACAACAATGCAGTTATAAATTGAATTGATTTAATATATCAACAGCAATTGCAGTACCAATTTTTTTGTTTAAGCATCTTTTAATATAAGAATCTTAAATTTTTTTTATTTTACTTTTGAAACTGCTGTGAATTTTATTAGATTTTGATTACACAGCTGCTTCAGTTCTTCCCATATTTTCTATTAGAAAAAAAAAGGAATCATTTTGAGGGAGATGACCACCATCGGTTCAATGCGTTATTGATTCCATGTTATCGTTGTTACAAAAACAACCCAAGCTTATAATGAAAAATGAAATTCCATTACAATTTTCAATGTATGTATAGCTATATGGTCAAACGACAAAAGAAAAATACAATTACGAGCCATTTTATTTGACCCTCATCTGTGAAATATTTTAGTCTCCAATATTATATAAAAGAGTCTGATGTTATTAAAAATTGATTAAAAACCATCCTGGAGATTTCCATTAATTTAATGATGATAATGTTAGCGTAACATTAATACGTAGTTTTATAAAAAAAAAAATGTATTTCCAAACCAAACTTTTTAATTTACTAAATCATTCACTACGTTAACAGATTATCCGCAATTTAGTAATAGACTTAAGAGTGAAACTTGCCATAAATTTAAACACTTTTGAATAAATAAAAAGTAATAGGAAGATAAAAATAAAGATTTGATATTCGAAAACTTCTTCCAAACAAATTTAAATAGCCTATTTCGAGTTTTATTACCTTTCCTGTAGATTTCCAAAGCTATTTTATTTATTATTGAATTTATTGGGTCTATAGAATCGGCAACAGAATTGATCGAAGGTCAATACGGTGATGTTTCTGCACAATTAATTTATGGTACATTTACAACACCACCAAATAGTATATCTGGAAGTGCTGTTTGTGCATTCAGCCTTCAGGACATTACGGATACATTTGAAGGCAATTTTAAAGAACAGTCTGAATTGAATTCGAATTGGTTGCCAGTTCAGAGTTCTAAAGTACCTGATCCTCGACCTGGACAGTGTCATAATGATAGTCGTACATTACCTGATCTAACTTTAAACTTTATCAAGACACATTCATTAATGGATGAGAGTGTACCATCGTTTTTTGGCCAACCAATTGTAATTCGAACAATTTTCCAGTAAGTTTACTCAATTAATTCTGGGTGTTTTTTTTTTGTGTGTTTAACTTGTAATTGATTTCGTTTTGTTCTTGTTAGTTATCGATTTACCCAGATTGCTGTTGATCCACAAGTAAAAGTTCCTGGTGGAAAAGCGTACGATGTACTCTTTATTGGAACAGGTAACTTAGTCATTAATCAATTTATAAAAGTCCCTAAAGATCAACGATTTATTCTCAGATAATGGAAAAATTATCAAAGCTGTAAATGCTCTATCAGCAGAAACGCGTCACGGTGTTCGTCCAGTAGTTATTGAAGAAATTCAAGTATTCCCAACACATGTACCTGTACGGAATATTCAAGTAGTCAAAACTAGTCGTCAAGAAGGTCGCCTTATTGTCGTATCAGACAGCGAAATCCAATCACTACGATTGCATCGTTGTGATAGTAATAAAATTTCCAGTTGTAGTGAATGTGTAGCACTACAAGATCCATATTGTGCTTGGGATAAAGTTCAAGGCAAATGTCGATCACATGGTTCTGGTCGTTGGGGTGAAGAAACATATTTCTTTCAAAATATTGCAAATGGACAACATCCAGCATGTCCATCACCTAAAATCAATGATCGAGATGCTGGTTCTGTTGGTGGTCTTAGTTCTAGTCAACCGAAATTCAATCCAGACCATCAACCTGGCCGGCCCGATGGACAAGTTATCAATATAATGCAAGAAGAGAATTTCAATCGAAATGGTAATAAAATTGATTAAAATCAAAACAAAACAAAAAAAAGAAAAAAATAGTAGCATAAAATATGAACAATGTCTGTTTTATATTTTAGATCCTGCGGTTTCTGCAGCTGAAACTATTCCAACTCAGTATTCTGTAGAAACATTGATAATGTCTGTTGTAGCTAGTGCTGTATCAGCACTAGTAATAGGTTTTATTACTGGTTATCTATGTGGTCGTAAGTGTCATAAAGATGAAGATGATAATCTACCGTATCCAGATACTGAATATGAATATTTTGAACAACGTCAAAATATGAACAGGTACTTAATGTCAACTGTTGATGAGATGAAAATTAAAAATTATTTTAGTTCTCTGCCACTTTTTAGAATACAAGCTGAACCAAAGTTATTGCCTCAAGAGGAGGTCACATATGCTGAACCAGTACTGGTACCACAACCTCCTCCAAAATTACATTCACCAAAGAATACACTACGCAAAGGACCTCCTCACCAGAACAATGCTGAAACATTATTCCAATTCCAGACTGATACTGGTTACAATAGCCGTGATACGTATCGTGGACGTGATAATTTTGGCACTTTACGTTCACATCAGGTTCGTTTCGTTACAAAATTTGTTGTTAGTGTATAGTGGATAATTAAAATTTTTCGAAATCATTATACACTTGCAACAAAATCATTTGTTTATTGATAAAATTATTGGTTTTCAGGGTGATAATTATAGGAGAGGCGATGGATTTGCAACAACTCGCAGCGTGAAGAAGGTATACCTCTGAGAAAACAATGAGGAGGGCGGAGTGGGCGCTCGAAGTTTAGGAAGGCCACGGCCACCACGTTCTGGACATAGTGCACTGCCAACAAGCAGTGGATCTTCCAGTTCCCCTTCGCCGCCCTCCTCATCGCCATCACCGACACCTCCACGCACTGCCTCTTACATATATAGGGCTTAACAGTCCTACAATTTATGTTGAATTTACAATCACATCCGATTCCTATTAAGAACGATAATAAAAACAAAAAAATTGTTAAAATCTCACAATGGTTGTGATATCTATCTTTTATAATAAAATTCAGAATCGGATGTTGTTTTGTAAAATTAAAATAAAACAAAAAAAAACACAAATAAATTAATGAAAAATGAACTATTTTCCAATGTAATCAATCCAGTTATTGAAAAACAGTCGTAGATGATCCAATAAAGAGACGGGATAAACCAAAAATTAGAGCGTGTGCTGGTGTATTAATTTTTTTTAGAAGATCTAGGGCAGTGTCTTGGACGTGACGATAGAGACTCGTTATTGTATTTTCCATGATTAATAAGTGCTTCTTATGGATGTGTTAGATAAGAATGTCCGTATTTAAAACAGAAAAAAATAAAATAGATTGTTATTATTTAGCAAAAAAATAAAATGAAAAGAAAAACATTGTGATTAGATTGTATATTCTTTAGCTATAGTATTGTTCCATCTGTATCTTTGTTATAAATATCTTCATATTTTATATATGAGAGCTGAAGTCCTGCTGTTGTACGCGTTCATACAAGCCCTTCCCTGCTCTTAATTACATACAGAATAATCAAAACAAAGAGAGCGGGCCAAAAACTCGTATTTTCTTCATTTTTTTGTTTGTTTTTTTGATAAAATCTAAAATGCAATTATTCGTTTTAATATTCCACAATATTTCAAAAATTTTGCTAAATTACGAATATTAAATGATTAGTATATCTAGTAATGTATATATTTATAAGACTGAAATATAAAATACTCCATGTCCAAATTTTAAACGATTAATTTCTAATTCATACAGAAATCCAAACAGATTTAGTCCATAATTGATAAGGAGATAATGCAAAATGTTCAACAAAATTGTTGATTGATTCCTTTACGTTTCATTCGTATCCTTTGTATCACAGTACAAAATAACTTCCTAAGCTTGTAGGAGAAGCGCCTGGAACTATCGACTAATTTTTGGTCTCGATTCCCAATTAAAATGAAATATTTCAAACCAAAACGAAAAGTTAGTCGTTGTTATATGTTATTTAATTTTAAATACATAAATATTAATAATCATAATATTAATTAATAATAATTTTCATTATAATATAATTAGGCATAGAGTTTATTTTGATTTTATATGATTTTTTCTTTAATTGTTGCTCAAATTTTCTCCATTCGTGTACATTAAACGAGTTTGTAAGTCAAAACACCAATCAGTTTCGTTATGGATTCTCCCATCATTATTTTATTTTTAATTAATTAATTAATCAAAATCATCATTGTTATTTAGTTGTTTTAATTTCTACAATCTCTCTATTATGAAACCCAGTCAATTTTTTGGCAACTTATAACGCAAAACTGGAAATGTTTAGCGTTCTTTTGTATCAAAACTTGTGTATAAAACACAGAAATTGTGATTGGAAATACAAATTGAAAAGTGAAGACATGAAATACGTTTTGTTTTTTTGTTGTTGTAGTTTGATTGGGAATGTTGCAATTTTTTGTTTTAAAAATGTACATATTTTCAAAACTTTTAAATAGTTATTGATGCAATTATTTTAATATCAAAACACCCAACAAAAAATTGCAATATTTATGTTTTTATTTATAATTATATATTATAGATTATGATACGACGATTCCATTAAAATTAAAACAAAAAAACAAACAAACAAAAATGTGTATTCAACAATTTCCCAAATTTGTAAAGAAATATTGTAGATAGAATTTTATTAATAATTAGCATTATTATAATATAATACCTAGTCAAGTTAATATTTAAAAATGATTACAAGTTTGGCACTCTAAAATTTTATATTAGATACTTAGCTTTAGGTCTTTAGTTGATTCTAATTTTTGGTGAATCTACAGGATATCAGCATGGAATTAAATTTTCTTTCTCTTTCACTTGTTATTCTCAGTTCCTAAAGTAATAATTTTTAAAAAACTGATATTCTGTGTATTAAAATTCAAACAAAAATTTTTGTAATTTATCAATTGCTTCCTTATAATAATAATAATAATAATAGTAATAATAATAAATATGGGATTATTATGCCCAACCCATTATGCAGTTGCTCCTGCAGTAGCTGAATAAAATAAAGCATTTTTGTAATAATCTTGTAAGGCTGTAGCCAAATTTCAGTTCATTTTTATATATATTTTTATTTTTTAAAAACATAAATTCAAAGATAAAATTTTTCAAATATAATTATTATATTAAATAGACTTTAAATAATAATAATAATACTAATTATGATAAAAAGAATGAAAATAGTTCTAGTTAGTTGATAAGTATATTTGCAAAGAAAAAAAAAATTGTATGTCTGCAGTTTGTACTGATTCCAGTCGTAATTTGTCTGGATGTTTGCCTAAGAAAGCCTTTAGCATTTTATTATTATTATTACTACTAAGTAAAAACATATTATTAACATCGTTACATCATACAAACAGTTATATATTTAAAACATTCCATATTTGATTATTACAGAAAGAAAAAAGAGAGATATTTAAATATACTTAAACTGTAATTGTCTTAGAAATATTTGAAAATTAACAAAGACCGGTTACAATTCTAAAAATATAGATTTTAAATTTACAATTAGAAAAATCGGCGCTGCGAACGACATTTGTAATATTTAATAAAAATAAGAAAAAAAAGCCTTTCGCAGATATACTATATTTAAGAAAGAATGATGATGATAATAATAATAATTATAAAAGTGACACTTTTGTCCAGAACATTAGTTATAAACCAGCAGCTGCATTTTATCTTATACTTGTTAGTGGAAAATTATGCTGTTTTATCGAGAGAAAATAAAATTTGTTTCTTACTTCTAAGAAGTATTCAAGTAATTTTGCTTAAACTTTTCTTCATTATTTCAGATTTTTACGTGACTCTACATGTATTATATTGATAATATACGATATTCTGGGCAAAATGTATGATACCCATTTAATGATATTGACTTTAGACAACACAATGTATTCTTTGAATAGAAATAATAAAAGATCATAAATAGAATTGGGCTCTAATTGTTCATTCTTAGTAACAGTGTTCCTATCCACACTATTCTTAAATTTAGCTTTTCTATTCTCAAGTCCATAGGATTATAAATCTTTCATGAATTTACCATTCGATTTTCGACCAACTTTTCTTCCAATAAACGCACAAAAATGTAGTAGCATTCACAAAAGATCTACATGTCAAAAGTGTTTCAAACCTTTGTTGTTAAAAAACCAAGTTTTAAAGTGCAAATTCAATTATTGAAGAGCTCGTATTCCGTCCACTTAATTTGATATTCAAAACAAAGCATCAAGTAAAGTGGACTGTTTTAAAGACTCTTTGCAAGAAATCTTGCAAATCTTTAAAACATCTCAAAGATCGGACGCTGAAATTCCGTTCAAAAAAGGCTCCAATTTGCCGCTTATCCTGACATATCCTGCGACGGTAGCGTCCTCGGCGTTAGTAGCGACACTGTTAACCCTCTTACAATTTACAAAGCCATCATGTCATTTAACCCCTTTTGTGATTGTAATAAGATGATACAGGCCAAGGACAAATTCTATTGAATTTCATTAATTAAAATCACCCGGCTGAATAAAAATTTTTTGATAAATTTGTGTTTAATTGATTATGCGTATAAAGTTTTCTCGTGTGATTACGTTTATTGTTGTTTTTGCTAATATCATAGTGTTGTATTACAGTTTACGTCTTTTCGTTCAATTTAACAATTTCAACAATAATTCATCATCAACTATAAAAACACCAACAAAACCATCAATTAAACATATTAGCCGATTGGTTACGATAATTATCAGAGATTTTGAAACGAATGAAAATGATGTTTCTGCAACTGTACAGTCATTTCTTAATATCTTCCCGAATATACAGATTTTGGTTGTTTATGATATTAAACCGTATCCACCTTTAGATATTTTAAATCGTGGTAATAATACTTTAAAGAATGTTAAAAGTGTTGATTTAAGTTTGGATTTAAAAGGTAGCTTCATTGAACGCTATCCTTTATATCAGGTACGAACGAAATATGTATTGTTTGTACCTGATTCATCTAGAATTACATCTAGACAAATTCTACAAAATATGATAAATGAATTGATAAAAAATCCAGAAGGAATAATTGTTACACCATTCACTAGTAACAAAGCTATACATTGTCTTAGAGTGAATCTTAATGTTCGAGAATGGACGTTAAAGTATAGTGCATCAAAAGGTACAATTTGTGATGCTGTAAGTGGCAAACATGTGATACTTGTTGAAACTGAACTACTCAAGAAATTACCAAACATCTCCCTATTACCATTCCCACATTCTCTCTATATTCAAACAGCAGCGATCTTTATTAAGGTGTTTTCTAATTATTTTCCATAATAAAATAATGAAATAATAATAATAAGAATTTTAGGTGAGAATCTTGAAAAATTCATATTTCCAAGATGGTAAACCTTTAAAGAGATCCCATCATGCCCAATGGAAATCCAAACAATTAGAACAACAACGTTTAAAACAACTCTACAACAATCTCAATATAAAACAAGTAGTTAGAGAGACAGGTTCGTCCGAATGGTACGGATGTACACGTGATACTCCTCGATGTTTTGGGCCGGTAATTGATTCGATGCCATCGTATCTATTCGAAGGCAAATGGACACCACCTTGTTGTCTATCAAATCTAAGGAAAACAGCAAAACATGTTTTCAATCATTTAAGTGAGGCTGGTCTACGTCATTGGCTAGAAGCTGGTAGTCTTTTAGGTGCTATGCGTAGTGGTGATATTTTACCATGGGATCATGATGTTGATATTGGTTTCAATAGTGATGATTTAACTAGAAGTGTATGGTTGGCAAAAGCACGTAATAAACCAATAACAGATACGAAAGGTTTTCTATGGGAGAAAGCTACCGAAGGGAATTTCTATCGTGTTTATTTTAGTAAAATTAATAAAATTTGTGTAAATCTATTTCCATTTTATTCACGTAATGGAACAATGATGAAAGATTCATGGTTTACCAGTCACAAGAATATGGAATTTCCTGATAATTTTCTACATCCAATGAGTAGTATTGATTTTATTGGACGGCAAGTACCTAGTCCGAATAATATTAGAGATTTTTTAGAGTTGAAATTTGGCAAGGGAGCTATTGAAACACCTGAATATCCTGATCCTAGCCGACTTGCATTTCCTTAAATAATTTGTGATACAATTTGATTTCTAACAGGAAATAGCAGTTATCCTGTGATTCCCTTTATGCTTTTCATTATTATTTTTATTATTATTATTGTCACTATACTCGACCTATTTTGATTTTGTTGACTTGGCTTTGAAGTCAGTCAAGTTATAATAGATCAAGTATATTGTAGAAGAAATCATTGCATCTTCCGAGATATTTTTGCTCAATTTATAGAATTTATTTTTAGTGCCAAAATACACTTGTTTTTAGTTAAAAATATAATAGTTGTATTATAATGTAGAAATATATTGTGTGTTGAATAAATTAAATAATTAAAAAATATATTCAATCATCGGATAATTCAACATCTAGTGGACGATTTAATGTTGTTGGTTCTCGAACTAAAGCCAATAAAGCATCTAATTTCATACATTGTAACGTCTGTTGATCTAAATGTTGTTGTTTTTTCGGTGGTTTACACATTATTCTTAAATTTGGTGACAGTTTTAATGTCGTAACACAACCCCTGAAACAATCAATTTATCAAATTGATATCGGGTAGATTATCTAAAAAGTTTCTTACTTATCATCACCGACTATAATAATGGGCATTTTTTTATTAAATTGTATACGTGTTAATTTACTTGTTTTCTTTGAAACTATCGCTTGAACACAAATCGGTTTGTATTTGTTTACATTTATATCAAAAACATAAACTTTACCATCAGCTGTAACAGCTGCGAAAACTGTTGATGAATATGGTGCCCATTTAACATCACCAACACTAGAACCTACATCGAAAACAAACAATGGTTCCCTGAAAGTTTACGAAACTATTCTAAATGTGAATTGTAGACACAAATTGAGGGAGAAGTTTCGCTGAATTTGCGTAATATCCCGCTACAATTTCACTAGTGATGTAGATTAAGCAACTGGCTGAACGAATTACGACCCATCACATTAAATGACACAGAGGGAGCATTTTAATAAGGTGAGTTGTAATGAGAAGTAGAAATTCAACAAAACTTTCCCCCAAATCCAGATTATCATTTACAATTTGCCATCTTCCCAAATTTTAATTCTCCAATCAGCACTACACGATATAAAGATATCACTATTGAATTTATTATAAGAAATTCTATAGACTGGTAATTGATGTGCATCATATGTTAAAATATATGAAGAACTATAAAATGTGTTGCATTTATAAATTTTACCTTCTTCAGTACCAACAAGATAAATTAAAGGATTCGTTGGATGGAATTTAAAACAACTAGCACAACCTTTAATTAAATAATCATTAAAAGAATTGTAATAATCTTAACAGATTAATATACCTTGGATTTGTAATTGAGTACCATCAGGACCTACAATCTTATCTCTACCAAAATTTAAAGTTATTATAGTTGTGACGATCAATTCATTTTGCATCAAAACCCAATTATTAACTTTACCATCAATACCAATGGAATAGAAATTCATCTCACCATCCGGTAAATCTGGTGCCCATTTTACTTCCCACACCATGCCTCTATGTTTATTTAATACGCTATTACTTTTATAAATTGGTTCTTTTGTAGTTAATTGCATATCAAACACATTTACCATACCATCGTATAAACCAACAGCGATCTTAGAAGGCACTTCTGGATGTACATGGACGCACATCACAGCTGAATCAATCATATGAACATATTCGGGGAATGATGGATTTTTTAAAGTGTAAAAACATAAAGCTCCCTCATTTGTGGGTCTTGTAAAATCCACTAAATTACCCGAAATTAACATAAAGATTTAAATAAAAAATAAATCCAATAAACTTACTGAAACCATAACAAACGGCAAATAAGTCATAATAATAAGGATTCCAAACTAGATCTGTTACAGTATGTTTCCTAGTTTTATCATAAGAGAACTTCCATAATGGTAGAAGAGTACCTTCGCCTTCCCGAAATTCATCCGATGGATCATCCCAGTATCGATAATCCTTCGATATTTCATCATAACTGTTTTGATTTACCATTCTTTCTAAAATCTTCCATGCTTCTCGAATACGTGCTTGAACAATTTCGTTTAACTCAACTTTACTACTTGTTCGTTGCGAAGTTGTATGACTTTTTGAACGTGTAGTTTCTGCTTGTAATCGATCAGTATCTTTCATTTTCTGTTGTTCATCATAATCAGCTTGCATTGCATCATAAATGATCCATTGTAGTACGTTTGCTGATAAAGTCGCCAACGATGGTGGTATTGTTTGCGTTTCTTGTGACTATCATTGAATAATTCTACTAGATTTAATTAAGAATTCGTGAATTAAATGAATTATACCCGATTTGGATTGTTATAAGTCAAAGCAGCACGATCGCAAAAATTAAATTGATTTGTTAATTTCTTTTTTCGACCAGGTGTCGTTGTTACCGGTTTCGCCTTAATTGGAGCTCCTTCATCACCTTCTTCACCTTCGTCACCTTCATCACCTTCATCATCGGGTTGAGGCTCTTCCGGTTTTGTTTCAGTCTCACCTTCACCTTCATTTTCAGTAGTTGTTTCTTGTGCCTCTGGTTCACTTTCTTTAACCGCTGGTGTTTCTTCTTCAATTTCATCTAAACCTTCTAGTAGAGTTGCAGCTAGAATTTTCCAAATTTCATAAAAAAAATTGCTAGTTTCTTACTGTAGCCTATATAACTCACGATCTAGGCCAAATTCTATATACTGTTGTTTAGCTTCTTCACTCTCTTTATGAAAAAGATAATCTTGTCGTTGATAAATTATTAATGGAGGCGGTAAAGGTGGTAAAGGTATAAAGGCTCTCTCTTTATAATCAAATTGTACGAGATTATCGGGTGGTTGAGGATCGTCAGTTGTTAAACATCTTCCTTGAATATCTTTTAGTTCCTAATTAAATAATCAGTTTTATAATTAATTGATTTCGAAAAAAAATAAATATTACAGCTTCACTAAGTTCGAGTTGATCTTTTGGTTTTAATAACAATTTAGCTTTCCTCCATTCATCTAATTCATCAATATGATTAACTTTCAAAGCTAATGTTGACGGTTTTTTCTACAAACATCAAAAATTAGTCTTTACACATTTTCAAAATTGTAAATTTACCAAATTTTTTGGTTTCTTTTGCACAATTTGAGCCATTTTTTTTTTTAATTCTATATATCAGATAACAGCATCAAGTCAAATTTGACAATAAATATTCGATGGTTACTACAGCAACCAGGTGTTTGTGTAGGTATATTTTGAAGACGTTTGCAATAATTATTACAACAATACAAATCTACCTAATGCGCTATTATTGTTAATTTTAAACATTGTTTTCGAGGATGAGATTGTTTTGAATTCCATTCCTTTGAGGTGGTTTTGTTTGAAATTTAGCCGACTTTCAAACCATTTTATTGATTTTCAAGTGCCACCTATATCATGCATCATGGCGGTAGTTTTATCAGTATTATCCTGTTAGTTATATGTACGTCTTTATTCCCGACACGTCGTAATTCTACCATCGTTCTAAATCATTAATTTTTAATTGAAAAAGAATAATGTGAAGATTTAAAAATTATAATGGAGGACAGTGGCATTGATAGCGGTGACCATAATGGGGATCCATCTATTAAACCTCCGGTAAATATTTTTTTAGATTTTCTCAAATCTTATCTTTCATCCTTCGTATAGAATTTTGTGTAAATGTCACGATGGCATTCAAATGTCATATTGTTTATGTATATAGGGTAGTGATTCATCTAGTGCTAGTAGTAGTAGTAATCGTTCACCACCTAGAACAATATCGACAACACGACAACTACAACGAAAATTAGAAGCAAGAATTGAACATGCCAAACGTTTACATCAGGAATATCATACAGCAACACCTGGTCTAATACCGATACAAAGACTTCCAATACCAGGTGCTAAAGATCATCAACCTTTAGTACAATGGGATACTGATGATAGGTAATGTTGATAAGATTCAATATGTTTACAATTTGATAAATTATTGATTTCAGTGAAGAAGATATTGTAAATTTTTTCCCATTATCACGAAAAGAGTCTCGAGTCCATCAAGAATTAACCGATACATTCAGTATAGAAGAGATGAGTATATCTGGGGATGATGATGAAGAAGAAGATTTACATCTAGTACCACCACAACCTGTTTATAAGAAATTCGCGTGTTGTCCATTTTCTCATTGTGTTATCATGTAAAATCATATTTTGGAAAATTAACGACTAAAGTCAATTCCAAAAACAAAAAACATTCCACAGAATGAATAATGCTGGTAGAATTGATGGAACTTTCAGATTCTATGTTTCGATAATTAAAGAGGCCTTTAATTATAAAATAATTGTATCGTATTCAATTGTAAAACGAGCACAGTGACTCTATTAAACACAATATTTCATTTGGGAAAGTCTTAGGAATCGATTTAATTAGAATTTATCAAGAATTAATGTTTAAATTAATGTATTTTTCTAAATAAGAAAAGAATTAATTTGAGTTAGGAGCTAATTGTTTTAATTTATTTTGTATTTTCAGTGCCAAATAATTCTAGTTTTGTGCCAATTTTACCGGACGTCTTTCATTTGTGAGATAATTGCAAATACCTTAAGATCCACTTAATTTCATGTTATTGTCTAACAAATTTGTATAATTATTTAAATTGTTAGAATATACTTAAATTATTGTCATGCAAACATCAGTTGTTTTAATTTTATACATATTGTTTACGTAAAAATTTTGATTTGGAAGCCTTAAAACAACTACTATAGATGTCGCCATTCGTCTACAACCACCCCCATTCATAAGGGTGGTTGTTGTATTTCTATTGTTCCTCAAATTACTAATAGTTTCATTTGTATCCATCAAACCCTTCAATCGTTTCCAACCGTCACCTGATCCCCTTACAACATTGCATATAAATGATGTCCATCTATATTTACATCAATCCACCCCGTAATGAGAACCGTATGGAATTGTTTAACACATGATCGGCATTATTTGATGGGGGAGCATGCGCTGCCACCGCCTGTAACAATCTTGGTGGACGGCAGTCAGCGGCGCAACGGGGTCGCATTAAGTACCCCCGCGTAATGTACGGGAGTGAGCCAGCGGTGACCGCGGGGCGATGCTAGTCAGCTCAGACCTATGTCTGTCAGGAGCCTCCATCGCCGGGTGTCAGGACCCGGGGGATACGTACAGCACTACCACAACCAGTAAGTTTTGCCGACTGAAATGTACACCATCTGTGATATGCTTCAAAAAATATATAACATCCCCTTCAAATTTTTTTTTTTTATTCTATGTTATGTAATAGTTTTGAGTCAATAGATATTATCCTAGGGACCGGTTTCATGTATCGACCGAAATTATTTATGAGAATATAGATAGGTATAACAAACAAACAATTTAGGTATTGATGACAAATTGATTACTTGCTGTCTATTTGAATTATTCATCATCTTGTTAGATTGAACCAGAATATTTTAAAAACACAATCTAAGGGTGGCAATGTGGTAATTAAAAGAGAAACATCACCATTACAATATTGGTGTTCGCACCACTATCCGATAAAAGCAAGCAATCCATCATATAACAACTGGCCGATACACCGTACATTATAAGACGTAATCTGTTATAAATTATATCACCCCTCTTAGATATATAAGTGTTGGGGTGTTGAGGAACATGACTTTTATTGTGCGTTATTTTTCGGTACTGGATTTTAATAAGAACGTCTTCTAGATGTAATAGATACGTCATTATCGCGTAGAGCTCAAATATTCCATTGTTATCCCACACGTAATGAACATTATCGATCATAAGTTCCTCAAATTCAAAAATAACCATTATGTATCGAACTAAGTAGTTGTTCATAAACTAATCAAAATTCTATCTATAGTAGCGTACTATTCCGATTCTTCTAAAAATATCAATAATGTTTATTATAAACAATAACAAATAAAAAAAATAAATAGAGTAGAGTAGAGTACAAAAATGCTTTTCATGTAACATTACACAACCAATTATTGGTTGTTAAAGTTGTCTACCTGCTATCAATCGCATGTGAAAGTACATTTGAGCATTTTCCACAATTTTATTCTGTTTGTACGGGTTTTTTTTTCTTGTTTTCATTACTGATGCTCCAATATAGAGACTCAAATGGTTACATGGACTGGTGAAAATAAAATTTAAATCAATGATAGTTATCAAGCATAAACTGTCTCTTAATGCTATTCGATTTTGATAGGATTATAAAGAACTTATTGTCGTTTAAATTATTGAATCGATAATAGTTGGTGCATTCGATAAAATTCATATTTTTATGAATAATTTTCTGGCAAATCGTTGGGCACAAAAAAACCACATTATTGTTAGAAAACTCGTTATCTATGGATATTTATATATTGTTTCTTTGCATTCGTATGCATGTGGTTTGTGAATAGATAACAGTGCAACATTCATGTATCAGTGGAAGTTCGGACGGTCGCTTCCGGAACACTATTAAAACCCTTCACATACTCTCGTTTCAAATTCACTCGAATAACATCAAATAATTTTCAATCCCAGCACTATATCTCACTCTTTCTTATTATATGTATATACATATCCATATACATTCAGAATAGATGTCCACATGTGTTAAGATATCGCACCCTAAATTATTTTGGTCATTGTTAACAATTTCCTGTACTGTAGTCAGACAGATTGTATTGACAATGTAATTTGGTCGTTAATATGATTGTAGGCTGTAATAAATGAACTTTAGATTGTAAATTCGAGGTCAAATTTATATTCATTTGTCAATTCAAAATTTTTTTTTTGTTTCACATAAAAACAAACAAAGTCTTTCCTTCTTATTAAGCCCATCACGTGTAATCACCTGTAAAATTATTTAATGATGTATAATGCTTGTTGAATTCCTGAAGAACATAACTATTCAACTATACAATAACCTATAGCAAGAAAGGAATCCTTGGGTTGTTAACACACCAAAATCGTTGGCGTGCATTGAGCACGAATAATGGACTCAGTGGAGCACACACATTTAAATCAAGTGTTTGACACCTGAACAAGCCCGTCATCAATTTTGTGATCTTACTCCTTGAATAATTCCACTAATAAACAATTGAATCACAAATTAATGCAATATATAACTAATATAAATCGATCACAAGTCACAGTAATAGATTAGGCCGAGTCTAAGGCGTCACCTTACAAAATCCAATATATCAAAGTGTGGATATTCATTGCGTCCGGTTTGTTGATCGTCAGAAGCCGAATCTCATTGGTCTGACTGTTTTGTATTGATACACCAATATCAAATAAATCTTATCATTTGTTTATAATAGAGTTGTGAAACAATATAGTTCAAACAGTACATAAAATACAATGAATAATAGGTGAATCTTTCAATTGAGTCGTTACCAGACAGAATTATACCTGCTGCGCTTCCTTCGGATGACAATAATGGGAGTCAAAAGCAAGCAAGATTGTGTGTTTATCACAATAATCTAAAACAGTTTGTTTACTAACGTCTCCTATATACCTTCTATATTTCTGTTTACCTCTATCATCCCCTACGATGATATATAATTTGAACCGACGGAAATTCAGTTTATTAATTAACACCTTAATGGAGTGAGACCAATGAAAAAACAAATGAAACACAACAATTAACAATCTTATAAGATTACATCAAATTGCAATGTAAACTAATAAATCCAAGATTTAGACTAAAATAGACCAATTTAAATGCAAATCTAGATAATCGTATTTGTCATCAGTAATGACTATATTCACCAATCATTAAACCACTTAATGTATCTTGGATCTGATAATTTATTTGAATAAAGCTTAACACATAATTTTTCTTTAAAAAAAAAACAATTAAGAATAGCCTGATGAAGTTTTAATTACTGATCAGTTTTATAGGCGTCTACAATCCGTCCTTTGCCTCATTACCCATTATGTTGATATTTTTAAAGATCATATGCTTCCGATTTGGCACTGATGATTGATGTGCTTCTATTCCTGATGACGTTAACATTGATCAATGCTTCTTCACTATCAAGGACTTTATACGATGTTTGAATTTAAATGTTGCCATCTAACATAAATTCCTTCTATATATCATCTCTCAATTTCAACAATTCAACATTGAATTTTCTCCAATCGGAAATGATTGCATCAATAAATATAAAACGGTATGATTGTAATAATTATAATAGAAAGAAGATGAGATTGTCTTATTTTAACAAGATAAAATGAGAAAGAAAGTTTTATAAAAGATCTGTGTGTAGTGTTATTAAGGGTGGATGAATGTTAAACTGGGATATAATACGGTAGAGAGCACATAAATAATTGTTATTGGCTCATGAACGTCCAGACCCCTGTGTGGATTAATATGAAATTACTCGGAATTTGAATGTTCAGATATAATGGATAAGAACCGCCTGTGTTCTAGTTTAAACAGTATCGATGGAACAAATAAAAAGCTAATTAGTAATTTTATAATTTACGAATATGGATGCACCCGATGCACCACAATTAGTTCAATTTATTGAAGACGGCAACACGTTGAATTAATTGTGAAATCGTATTCGTACACATCAAGTTTTAAATGCTTTTGATCGAAATAATCTTGAATGGGACCGAAGACGATTTCGAAGTAATATTTTTTCGTTTACCCCATTATTAGGATTAGAATTTGTCAAATAGAGAAATGTAAAGTTAATCAATTAACCCGTTCGACAAGTTTCTCATTAAAATAGCTAACGGAGGGTGATTAAATGAGGCTACGATTAAACGCTGAGCAGGCTTGTTTAATTTTATCGACTTTTCACTTTATACCGTCTCAACAGAATTCCCCTTATTAAACAACACAGGAAAAAAAAATTGTGAACATGATACTATTTCAGTCTAAAATTCAACTGTTTATCATCAGTCTTGTCATAAAATATAATGTTTATCTTTTAATCAAATGTTGTCAAATCGATTCAACTGGACAAGTCGATACTGTTTAAAAGAAAAACGGACATTTTATTGTTATGTCGTTTACTGCTATAAAACAACCCAAAATTCTATTATCATGATCATCATTTCTATGTTGGAGATGGCTCAACTATTGGCCTTTGTTAGTCACTAACACACTATTACGACTACTAGTAGGTCAAATCTTGTTCGTGTTCTTTAACAACAACCTTGATCGATTTTCGGAATGATGGATTAGTAAGTGTGACGTTATAGTGAAATTAGCACGCTATATCCGGAAAACTTATAAAAACGATGTCTGTACGACGAATTTCCAATTGATTTAATTTACTAAATTAATAACAGTTTTGGAGAAAAATTGTAAAATAGAAAAGTATTGGAAATTTGCCCGGCGCATCCACCATTTTTGAGATAAATCATCTTAATTATAAAAAAAAGGAAAAATGCAAGATTGTGTGTTGACGTAGAATTTTGACTGTTTATTTCCTTCAAAGTCGATATTATCTCCCACTTTAATTACCCCAACATTTCCAAGAAAAAATTGAATTATATCTTACCTCTACCCTATTCTATCTAACGGTTTTAAAGGACTTTTTATCAACCTTCCATTATGATCAATCTTTCTATTTTAGAAATATGAACAAAAAATTATCTATAATTCTATTTAATCATAAACATCTGCTACTTTCCCTGCCATTCATAACCGACACAATCTCCATCTCTTTCGTCTAAATTTAATAAAACAAATTAAAGACAAATGTTAATTTTTCCTCTTTCTCAATTTCCCTATTATAATTTTTTTCTCGACTGCAGCTACAATAAAATTCACGTTTGAAGAGCTTTCGACTATTAAGCCGATTTTCTAGCACTGTTCACAATGTAAATATGTTTGTTGTTGTTATTATGTCGAAACATTCTCAAAAAAACAAAAAAAAAAACTGTATGGATATAGGTCACGGTAACTTTTCAACTGATTAATTCGTCGTCAAGGTGTTATCCTAATTAGAAAAGTTTTTCAAGCTAACAAACAAAAATGAATCCAGATGAAAAGCCAACAAAGGGTTACATTTAACTGTAATTGAAGAGTTATTTTAATAAGTATGAAAAATTAACATTTTTTTTTTATCTTAATACATTTTGTCCCAATTGAAAACGTAGTTTATTTGTTGTTTTTATACATTTTTTTTCTCTATTAATTGTTTTGTTTTTCTATACAGAAACGGAGAGAAAACTTTGCTTATCACAAAGGCTAGGTCAGCAGAACAATCAGTCATATGGAGGTATGGATCGATGTTGAATGTTGCTGCAATCTATGATAAGCAAAACTGAAAAATAGATCAATCCAGTTTTTCTTTAGTAGTGCAATAAAAACGCTATTTTCAGTCTTGTTTATCAATAAATACCTTGCTTGTCTTTTGAAAAATATATTTTGATTTATCTGACTTAACTAGAATAAAATATATTTTTTTTATGATCCATAGTGTTGTTGTAGTTGATGTAATGTTGTTCTCTTTTGTCTTGTGATGTAATTATCGTTAATAAATCGTCGTCATTACTTGATGTGTAGGATTTGTAAACTTCAAATAACTGCCAAAACATTTTATTATAAAGATCGTATGAATTAATTAAGTTTAATAATTGATATTAATTAGAAATTGTCACAGTCTCATAATTTGATTGTTTATTGTTGACTTGATCTTTATTGTTTTATTATAATTAAAGACATACTATTGATGCAGGCGGAAGGACTCGCGGATGGACCAAGGGAAGTAGCAAAAGAACAAATCGATATTGTGAAGGAACGTTAGACGGTACGCGCTTTGCGCATGTTTATGACTTTTAAATATTTTTTTTAATCAAACATTATTAACTGTATTAACACTTATAATTCACATTTGGGACGAATTTTGCATCATAATTTCCATTCAAAATTATTTAATTTTATTTTTTTCAAAATTTTCTATATTAAACTTTACTTGTAGTTAGATTCTGTTTGAGATATTTTTCGTTTCTTCTTCTGCTTCGATAAATTTAAAATTTTTATATTAATTTCGATACTTCCATAATATGTTGTGATTTATTTACAAAAGCATGTTTTATTTCTCATTTTGTTATTTAGAATATTACAATTACAATCAGCAAATTATTGTGGAACAAACTAAAAAGCCGTGCATAGTTTATCGATCACACGTCACATAAAATTTGCACTTCCGCTATTTATTTTTAGAACAAAAATTGTTCTATTTCGTACAGTCAAGGTAAGCACGTCAATAATATTGACCTAGTCTTCTATCAAGGCTTCCTTTTCTCTTTCGTCTCGTCATCAAGTTCAATTTCCTCTAATCTTTAAGTTGATTCCCTTCTCTACGTATCCTCCTCCTCCTCCTTCTCCGCCGTACACACGTACAGCTATCATCAATTTGACTGTCCATCATATTGTACCAACCGGAACGCTTCCAATGTCTCGACAAACGTTAGCCGCAACATAATGTCTGTTCGTGACATCCTACGCACACAAAAACATGAACGATGGTTAAATGCGGAGTGTTCTCTCTACAACTATAATATCGCCTTGTTTGTTACCATCATGTCCATTTATAAGGGTAGAAACGCAAAAATTAATTCGGTAGTGGCGGGGGTGGTGATAGATAATGAATGGAGGTCACCGGTGCAAACCATCGATCCTTGTGTCGCAAGAACAGTTAAATATAGTTTTCTGATTCTTTCTTTATCGTTATCCTTGAACTTCTTACGTTTACAATTCCATTGTAGCATACTTAACTATAAAACTGATAATGATTACAATGTCCGCGAGTGTAGAATGTGGTGAGTATTTTAGAAAGATAACACTAACAATGATTGATTTGGATTTACAGGTCAAGGTTTGCGGTATATATCAACTGATGATTGTTTCATTTTAAAACAGAGAAAAGTTTAATAAGTCAAAAATGAATAAAACTTGTACGGCTTCTTAAAAAGAACACCTAATTACCAATAAGATGAAACCATTCAAAAAACAATCATTTATAAATCCGCCAGAATCCGTAATTTTCTTTGAAAAAATCACAAATAACCGTCTAACACACAAAATTTCACACTCTTCTTTTTCTTCTTCTTCTTCTCCTTCCTCCTTCATTCGGAATTCTTATGACCGTCGTGTAGGTGCTAGCAAGAACTACCCTTATAACACTATTAACCCTTTTAAGGCGTGCTTGCTTGCCACACCTACACGACCATTCACTGGAAACTAGAAGATCTATTATTAGTCTCTTCATTATCCCACCAATTTCATGTCAAAAACTAACACAAGAGTAGCATAAATTTTCATTTAAATTCTAAATTTGAAAATTTCGTGTATTTCTCTCTCTCTCTCTCTCTCTCTCAAAATAGAAACCGACAAGATCCAATAAATGCACAATACTCAATTTATAGATAAAAAACGAATATCACTAAAGGCAACTTTTTTATTGCTATTTCTTTCAAATAGCTGTAAGGTATGCGATTGTTGTTCGATAATAAAAAAAGAAACTTCTATCATTAGTTCTATTAAACAAGCAAGTTGGACTTATCGTTGAATTATCTGTTTCAGAATCGTCACCTATACGATTTAAGTAAGTTATTAGTCTCACTGACAGAGTTTTCCTTCTTCCTATTAGATTATCTTCAAAGATCTCTCTATATTTTTATATATTGTTTACATTTAGGATTGTAGATCTGTGTAGATGCATGAGTTTATTGAAAACTCTCATCTATTATTTGCTAGAATTCTTCTAGAATTCCTTACAACTGAATTATTTCTAAACTAGAGAAAACTTAATAGTACAGTTAAAACATGTGAACGATTCTAAAATAATTTATAAAATAGAGTGGAACTTCATGTTAACATACGGGAATAAGGGGATTAACATCATTGCTGACAAACTACTACCGATCCATCAATTATTCCTCGCCCATTATGGCAAATTAAAGGTAAGTTATCTACTGATTGAAATGTTATTCCATTTGAACACTATGCGTCTACTTCGCTTTAAAAACTAAAAACTTTTGAGATCAGTCTGGAGGTCATTTCCATGGGGAAAAGAAAGACCGACTAAAATGGTGTAATATTTTTCCAAGAAAACAGTTTGAGTGAAAGTTGAATGTACGCCATTTATTTTCCGGAATCCTAAAACATACTAAACTGGAACATTAAACTGAAGAAATGGATTTTTGTTTCTGGATTCATTAAACGAGAAACTTTAGATTTATAACAATCATCAAAGTCAAACGAGATTGGTGGTCTTTTGAAAAAAAATTCCACTCTTGTTACAATATTAAATTATTGTTATTTTAAGTAGAATTGGTGTTCGCTAGAAGTTGGAACAATAGAATAAAGAGGAATGGAAGCCAGTCTCTGACCTCCGACTACAAAAGCATTCACTACAAACGAAGTTTAGAACACGAAACCAAACCGACTGGAGCTTTCCAGGAATTAATAGCCTTTATAATTGTGTTAAATATAACGATTCCAAGAAGCCTCATCTCTAGATCCAAACGAGACACAATAGAAACTGTATCCTGTCTTTCAAATGAAAGTATTTTATATCCTTATTAGCTGTAATTACACAATGAAAGGTAGGTCTTCATTCGCGGTTTGATAAATGGATTCCAGTCCAACATCAGCTTCATTTTGAATCATTTCACATTGCTGATCTGAATTTGAGTGATTGTTGTTGTAATATTCATAATAGAAATATCCAGTAGTTTGAGGAAAGTGTTGATATTTTCAAAAAAAATCAAAAACGATCGAGATAAATATTCAGTTTATGGAGCGCGTATACGACAGGCTTCTCTAGTGTATTGATCGACTCTCTTCTGTCGCGACATACTTCTTTTGTTGCCAACACCTACAGATGTTATCTTAATATATCAGTGAGAACCGCCAGGTTGGCAGATCATCATTATCATCATCATCATCATCATCATCATTATAGCTACTGCTACTAATACAATTAAAATTTACCCGAAAGGAAAGAAAAAAAAGAAGATTATCCTGTAGATAATTTATCAAACGTTCTCCACAACAATCTCATCCTGTATGATTGATTAATTCAATAAAAAGGAGGTTCTATATAAAGTTTGTCAAAGTTTAGAAACTCACCTGTAAATTAATATGAATCGAAACAGGAAATGGTCTTAAATTTTCGTATTTCAAGTTGGACGTGTTTATTAAAACTGGTACGGGGAAATTCACAATGTAAAAGCAGTACCCGCTCTAGATACAATACTTTATCTCAGACCTCAAAGATACTCAAGTGAAGCCCTTAAGAGGCTTACTTACACAGAGAAGCGACAATGTAGATATATAGCCAACAAATCTTTCTACAAGAGAAGAATTTCTAATACTTCATAATAAATCTAATATATATTTATTTTTAAAAACTAAATTTTATTGCGAAATCATTTTCATAAAATTCAAACATAAAGATTGTAAATATTGGCAATATATGGATGTGAATGAACAGATATGACTGGATTAATATTGAAGGTGTGCTGATAATCTACCGGAATGCCCGGAGCTGTAATGTAACAACTATCGTTAGATGACGCTACTATCGAGTTTCTGTATACACTTGCACCCATCAAAGAGATGTGTCAACATTGAATGGATAAGGAGTAATTTTGATTATTGACAAATAACGAACATGTACCATTTATTGTAAACTATAGTTCTGCTATAAATTTGATTCAATATTTTAATAAAACAGAAGTAAATAAATAACAAGACTGAAAGAAACTACAAATGTGGATAGCATGATATAAATTATTCGGTTTACGTACTCGTCCTAGCACACTTCAAATATAGAACAAAACATTAATCAGGATGTATGAATTGTAGCATTTTCCGCACCATTAACGATCTTGTGGTAATTATACGGTCCAATGGTGTTGTCTATTAGGAAATTGGTTTTCTTCTACTAGATGTCCTCAGAGGAGTCATAAATATTTCTTAAAATAAACTAAACTTAGATATGTGATTGGTTCAATAACCTCCACTGAATTTTCGACTCTTTGTCTGGTATTGATTGAACTGTACCTATGGTATATCTCCTCAGTCATCTCAGTTATCTATGATCTATCATTTTCGCTTTTCTTCTCAAAATTCTGTACCATTCCGGTGCATATTGCTATAAGGAATAAAAATGTTCAGGTTGTACATTATTCTGATTTTATTGATTCCAGTTCCAATAAAAAGATAACGTTTAATACAAATGTTTACCGGAACTGTCCTGAGATGTGATACTGGCAGTTGAATTGGATAGGACAAGTTAATCCATTATTGAATTTCCTCTATCAAAATCAGACATTTATACGCCACCGAATTGTTTTATAACATTAAGTTTGAATTGAATCATCCATATCTTTGAATTCAACAAAGAACAATTCGGGAGGACAAAACAAACACAAATATTATTTTTTTGTTGGGTTAACTTAACGGACAAAACAAGGGGTTGAAGCAAGAAGTTGATAAGAGAGGAATGAACGATAGGCCAGGCGAAGAACCCCATTTATCGTATTAAATTGTTGTTGTTGTTTTTTTTTTTTCAAAATGAGGCAACTTTAGTTTATTTATTGTCGAACTAAATTGGATTTAGTTTAGGTTTTCATCATCACCTTGACGCCCTCATCATTCATATGTATATGTTGTTATAAGTCAATAATTGTCACGGTAAAATCTCAAGGTAAGCACGTATATATTATATACATACACCACCGCTAGAGGGTTAGATTATAGTCAGCTTAATAGTCAAGAACGGAACTCCGGTTTCCGGTGATTTAAGCGCATGCTCTAGAAATCTAATACTACCACCACCATTGTCGTCGTCACAACCACCACGACCAACCACCATCGCCGTTGCTACTTTTTACCGATTACCGCGTGTTCATAAAGGATAAAGCTTCCAGTACAGTGAAGGCAAGAGCCGATTCCGGCTGGATCTTACGCACAGTGGCGCGTTACGGTTTAGCACGCCTTGTGGCGGCACGCCACGCCATCTGGCGCTTACGACGTACCGGTTCACAACCATGCGATAATCACACCGATACGGACTCGTATGTACCTACACATAATAAAATTTACTGTATTTTGAGAAGAACTATAACACAACACAGCCGTTTTAGTTCAAAATCAACGCAATGTATGCACGCTTTAGTTTAATGCTGCTTTCTGTTGTGGAGAACACTTATAACGGATTCTCCAATATACTTCTTCTATTTTTTCTTCTTCTTCTTATACTTAAATGGCTTGTTACAATGTGGTAGTTTTACAATTTTAAATCGTTAGATTGTCCTAGTTTCAAAAGTCATACTTACTTAAGGAAAATCTCAAGATGTTTGAAGTTTTTAATTGCATTATAATGTCATTCAAAGTATAATAAGAACTAATTACGTATTCATACACAGAATATTAAGAAATGAATGAATGCCAAGTAGCAGGTTGCTAGGAAAAAAATTACATTTCAACTCGTTAATGATGCAAATCCAAAGAAGCTGTTTGCACAATTACTCCCAACTACTTGACAGTTATTACACTACCAAGAGATATAATTTTAATATTGATCTTCCACTTACGTAATTATTACCGAAAAAGAAAGAAGAAGTTAACGAAATTAACAAATCTAATCACATTTATTCGTAATTTTTAAGACATACATTACTAAAACTAATTAAACTCAAGAGACTCATCTTTACTTCTAGCAATTTATTTTAAAATATTCAAAAAATCTTTGATATGGTAGCTGGTATAAGCGCAAACTCATCCAGATCTTTGACAGGCGTTACATATACGCAATAACACTACCGGAATCGATAATATTCAGCAACTTGTCAAAGAATTTACGTGTGCTGTTAGATGTGGTGGAGGCGCCAGGACAACAATATTGATTGAAGCATTAAGGTTACTCAGCCAAGAAAAAAATAAAATCAATGACCGTAATTCTAGATGGTTAGTGAAATTTACAACGTTACATGACCTACCACCACAATTATCGATCGTGTGTAATAACTCTTATCGAGTAAAACAAATATAATTCGAAAAGAAACAACAGCAGAGATAACAGCAACTGTATGACAATGCAAGTTCAAGTTCATCAAAAGAATTCTCAGTAAATAGATGATTGAATCTTTAACTTAACCAAAGTTTATAACTTAACTCCTCTTAAGTTTACACTTACGCAATTTAATAGCTGGGGCTATTACTTGTAAAACTTCCATTTCGCCACAAAACACTAAAACTAATAAATAGTTCAATTAAATTAACGAGTTTCGGTTTGCTTGCCGCCGTTTTATTCCAATATTTGTTTACAAAATTAAATGATTTATTTGACATTGATGGTTAATTGGTGGCAATTCTTTTTCGCGTGAATTTCTCACAGGATGATAGTTGTTAACGCTAAAGTATTTAATTTTAGAATTCAGACAGTAATAATGGAAAATTACACAATATTGTCGGAACGCCGTCGAATGATATTAAAGCAAAAGAGAATTTTAAACTACTTTTGAAACTGAAAAAGAAAAGTATTATGAAGGTGAAGTAGTGCTTGTGTTAACATATTTAAACACAAAACGCCCGTTTTTACAGAATACAGAAATATATAAAGTTTTGAATAGCCGTTTTGTAGGACGACACTTTTATAACTTCCATGTACACACTTATAGCGTTAATTGCACTTCTGTTTACATGAAAACATAATAATTTTTTAACAGAAGACACTATTTCAACTAAAATATGTAGAAGAGCTTTGATGATGATGATACAAGTCAGTCGAACAATAGATGTCTGAAAAAAACTCGAAACTCAAGCATTAAGATTTATCTTGGTGGCAATGAAAAGATGCTTTGATCACGTTTCTAAAGTAAGTTTATCATAATTTGCCCAAGAACAGGTGATTGTTGTTTTGACGAATTTTGTTTTTTTGACTAACACTACTGAATCAAAAAAAAAAGAAAAGAAACAAGGTAAATCCGACCATTCAAAATTACATTTTATCCGATAGATTTCTATTATGATCGCAACTACAATATGAATAAAAGACGGGAATCTTACAAACAATAGAGACATAACAGCAGCATAATTAGAACAAGTTAGAACACTGATATTTCTATTGAATTGTATAAGAGGATGCTGAATTGTTCCAGGAAACGTAGGTGATTCAGATCGATAAACTAGCTCATTTTCTGGAAATACTCAACGACTTAAACAACTCATATTACACGATATATATAATATAAAAAGAACAATAAGCTAATCTACACAATAGCTGTACACGTTCCCATTCTGTAATAGTGCAGGTTGGGTGTGTGTGTGTATGTGTTATTAGAACACCTGGAGTTTATGTTGAATTTAATGTGCAAAAACGAACCATGCAACCATTCAAGGTTGGTAGATAATATAAAAGTTCGACCTTGCACCCGACGACCTCATTCGATTGATTCAAGCAGATTTTCAACAAGAAACCAAATAAACCGCTTTTAAATAAAACAACACAAATTATTAAAATGGATTCTATCAAAATTACCACATACATCACTTATTAATGCTAAAATCAACAGCATGTCAGAGGCAAAATTAATCCACACATATTTGTCAGTGTTGGAACGACAACCATACAACAGTTGATATTAATTAACAGCCAAACGAGTGAAATTTTAATTAATTATAATGAAGGTAATGTACAGGGGAGCGTTTAGAGATACCACAGGGGAAAATTTTGAAATATCTCAGTCTACAGGGACAATCTATCTACAGACAAAAAAAAAACAATAACACTCTAGAGAGGTTTATTTGGTTAGCCCAAAAATATCACATTAATAAAGCTCAAGAAATGAATAACAAAAAATTGTAGTCATTCTATAAAAATAAGAGGCAAAAAATAATTGGGTAAAAATAGACGAGATTTTATTTTATAAAAACCTAAAATCGAATATTAAATGTCGACATACATACCGATAACAAAGAAATGAATGTTTGTATGTGTGTATGTGTGTGAAATAAGGCTTGTTTTGACAAGGATCAGTAAATAAAATCAATAACTCATCGTACATTGAATTCTATTATTTATACAGATCATAACTCAAAGAACAAATTAACAATCGAAGATAAAAACGAAATTTGCAGTTTAACCCTATTGTTGTCGTAAAATAATGGCAATCTTCCAGCTACATAAGAAATTTCACAAATGTAAACAAACACAACTATCAATCTATCGAATTGGTTATTAATCGCCACTTCAAAAGAATTGAATGATGAATTTCTTATGCAGAACATCCTCAAATGTTGACTAAGTTGATCAACTTTGTTCTTATTCTATAGTTAAACTAAAGTGCAACATTAGAACATAATTAGAGGTGAAGTAATGTGTTGAGTTAATATACCTTGATTCCACTTTATGAGTTTTGTTGATATAGGTATATGAAATGAATTTGGTGTGATATTAATTCAGATTTCTCGTAGAATGTAAGTCTAATAAACTAGCATTAAAGAAGATCAGATATGGTAGCTGAAGACACATTTTTATTCATTTATAGAAATTTCCGATTGCTCTATTTAGCTTTTATTTGGCAATTGTATTAATCTTTGAAATATTCTTGTTTCATATGTTGAACAATCAAGTAGTTATCTATCTATTAGATTTTATATTCACTTTGAACAATCAAGTATTGTTGTATTGTTGCTATTGATTCTTTTCATCAAACAAAGTCGATATTATTAATACAGCAGATATTGCTGAACAGTATAAAAATTTATAAATGTTTGAAGGAAAGTAATAATGGATCTATAGTTTGTTGGTAGAAATGATGGTAGTAGCAATGGTGGTGGCGGCGTTGCGGCGGAATTTATATCGATCTTACAAGGGTCACCTTCTGTACGTCATTCCATTCACCACCTGATTTCGCTGTTTTTTTTTACATATACCGATCGGCGGCTGTTGAATTAAACACATGTTTAGCCCGGCGCATCCACCAATATACAGCCAAGACCGTTTTAAAAGAATATCAACTAACAATGGTATATCTACAATTATTCGTTTACTATTTACGGTTTTTCTTAAAAAAATTATGTATTAACCTTTAAATATTTTCTATAATAGGAATGAAATTTCTTTTTTTTTCCAAGTCGTTAAACGACATTCAACATTCGATTTATGTAAAATGAATGTTATGCGTTTTAAGGTTGTGACCTGGTTCCTAGTGCGCTCTTTTATCCAACTTTTAGGTAAAGGTCATAGTAAATCGAATGCAATTTCTTAAAAGTCGATAAAAATGTCTATTTGTTAAATATGTTATCTGAAAATGGCACTAAATTGCAAAACAATAACAATAACACCATATCGTTGTATTTATAAGCGATACAATTTAAATATAACAGAAATATACGAAATAGAATTATGTACGTTTATAATGAATTTTTCGTTATATCCAGCAGTGAATTAGTTAATTTATAAAAGTATACTTTTGAATTCAGTTTGTGGCGCTATCTCGGCGGGAAAAGCGTAGGTTTTCTACTATTGATCGTTTGTAATGGAAAGCTCCATCTGGAAACTGCAGGATGCAGCTTCAATTTTTCCAATTTTATAAATTTTCCAAATTTTCCAAATTTTCTACAATTCATATATTAAATTTAACTAGAATTGCGTGTTATTTCTAAAAAAAATTACAATCCAACTTCTATTAATAATTGATTTTGTTTGTTTTGGGTCGAACTGTTAATGATAATATCATTTCTCTCAGGCCATTAATTTCATGAAAAAAAAAACTATAATCGATTAACATGTTGACAAATTTGCCTATAATGGGGTAATTTCTTCAAACTTCCGCTTTATTAACAATTAGAAAGAGAGTCAACACCCTGATATCATTAACATATTTATGGTTGTTTGTAAAACCCCCATAGAGAGGTCTTGTACAAGGCTTAAATCATTATTATGCGAATATGATCGTGTTCTTGATCGAAAACTCGGTCACGGCTATTTCCTCGTCAAACTCGTACAATTTTTTGTCAATTTTTTTATTAAAAAAAAAATATAATCAACTCAGTCTTTCAATTTGTTTTTACTTTTTCCGACTGATTTATTTCAATTTTATAGATCCAGTTCACATGCACATTCGTATCTTTTATTAACGTTCCACGACTTTCAATCAAACTTTAATGTTTGCTTTCAAACCAACAAGTTAGAGAAGATATAAGAGAAGAACTATATAGGCTTTAACAAGAAACTAGTTAGATAAATGTGGGTCAGTGTGGCACATTTATAAATGAAGTGAAACCCTAATACACCTACATATATAGTTGTCGTATCAATCATTGAAATGATTCTGTCCAGAGGGATTTCAATTGTTATAGGGCTTATTGACAAGAAAATAAAGCGATTGAAAAACAAAATTTGCAATTGAATGTGCATAGACAACCATAAAATTTTACAAATCAAAGATACGAACAAACCAAAAAGTTGAATCTGTAAAAAAAACCCTTATCCCCCATTATCGATATTGTTAATTTTTACCAACATATGTTCGTTTAACAAATGTATCCCATGTGATTTCTAACCACATGAGAATGATAACCGTAAATACTATAACCGTCATAGTTGGAAGTTTAATAAATTTCACGCTTTAAACAGCCGTCATTTCCCAAACGAGTCCATTCTATTGACTTTTTATTGATAAAGTTTGTTGCTTGATTTATTCTGTTTTTATCATATTCCTGATTCATATTTTATGGATATTTTACAACATAGAAAAGGCCATAAAAACGGGGAATTACAGCATCTTATAAGGTATCTCACTGAACGTATTGTTTGCTTGTTAAATAAATGATTAGTCGGCAATCGTTTTACATTAAACCGTTTAATGAGCATCATTACTATAGTTGCCGTCAGGAAATAGTGAAAAATGACTTATAAGCCAAATTATTTTATGATAGGGAT